>SNQJ01S0178234.1:6545-19648 GCA_010110895.2 Picea sitchensis | reverse complement strand
AAATCCATGAATGAAAACTAGGATCATAAGTTAATAGTTGAACATAAGGGAAAGAGCCTAAATATAAATCCTTGAATGGTCTAAGTCCTTAATCATGTGAGAAACCATGTTTTGGACTTGAAAGAATTGCAGTCATGGGTTTGGTGGAGCGAATATATTTGTACTCTTTATTGGAGTAGGTTACCATGCATGTAAAGAATGTACCTGAGTTAATATGGATTGTTAATCGGGGATTAACGTAGAATTAACATCTTTCATATATCATTATGGTCTTGTTTTAAGCAATATTTACGGGAGAGGTGTCGTCAACATGTTTTATCATGATGACTTGAAATGCCAATGTGTCCAGAAGTTGATAGGTGTTAGTCTGTGAATGGAAATAGGTATTTGACTAGTGGGGCCATAGCATAGTCCCTTGGGTGAAATATGTCTTAGACCTCCGTTTTAGAATTCGACGTTAGACCAAAAGTTTGAAAGATATTGACCATTGATTAGGGTACATCTTGGATGTGATATTGGTCATTGATCGACGTGGAATCCCTTAGATGTTAATGAGAGGAGGGATGACACCATGCTAACGTTAAGTTGATGTCATGAGCCTACATGTATGAGGAAGCCACATGGAGGCCTATAATTGCTCAAGGTATTAAGGATTGGATCCCTATCAAGTTTAAGGATTGTAAAGGTGAGATGATTGGGTCTGCGAGTCCACCAACCTGCGAACCCGACAAACTCACAAAATAATATAAGTGTCAATACTTCTCGGACGGACCTATGGAAGCATGCTTATATAATTTTTCATCCACCAGTCCATGAAGATGAAAATGGTTAAGTGTTGAGACTCTTTGGATGGTTTTAGGAAAGGGAGAATTATGAATTTGTGAGTCCGCAAATCTATGAGTCCGTGAAGTCTACGTAGATGGATAAATGACTAAGTGTTAAGGATTTTTGACAAACATAAGAAGAGGAGGTACATAATTATATGTCTCTGAATCCACGAGTCTTTGTAGATTGAAAAGTGGCTAAGTGTTGAGACCCTTCGGATAGACCTATGAAGGGAAGAATTATGCATTCGTGAGTCTGGAAGTTTGTAAGTTTGTGAGTCTAGTAGATGGAAAAATAATCAAAGTTTTGATAATTTTTGGGTGGACCTATGAAAGGATATTTATAGAATTATGCATCCACGAGTTCGTGAGTCCATGAAGATGAAAAATGGATAAGTATTGAGACTTCTCCGACGAACTGATGAAATGGAGCTACAATATTATGAGTCTATGAGTTTGCGAGTCTGACACCCGTGAGAGTGCATCAAAAGAAGGTCCAAGTGACGATGGTTGTGGACCTATGTGGACTGAAGTTCTACCATGACAGGCTAGGTTAGTGCCACGTTAGGACTAAGATTTCACCATGTCAATTGGTATGGTAAATGAAACGTCATGTGGATGTAACATTATAGTAAGAGAGATATTTCCTTCGTAGAATCATGAAATTTGGAAGGTCATACCTTTCATTCAAGAGCTCAATTATGAGTGAATTTATCGTTGTTTTAAATCTCTTGACAAGAAAAGGAGGATGGAGTTCTGATATAGAAGATTTAAGGTTGATATAAGAAGCGAAAATTTTATATCCCATCCCTTAAAATGTACTTACAGGTCGGGTTTGTTACAAGGGGGTTCATGAGGTAGGTAGATGGGATGAGAGGGGAGAGGTTGATTGGATTCAACACCTTTAGTATAAAGAGGTGGGTTAGAGGAGAATGTAGCCTAGAATTTGGCCATGAATTGGTGGAGCGTGGAATGGAGTGAATTAATTTGGCCACCTAGCTCGTATTTGACTTCACGAATGGTGCTATGGAGTTTGTCTTGGATGATTTTTATTTTTTCATGAATGGTTGGAAGGTTCTTGTTTACTCTATCCTGAAGGGCAGTCAGATCAGTACTTAGTTTCTGATTGGTTTCTTCTTGGTGAGTGGGATCCATGATGGAAAGAGGGGTGGGTCCATGGGGTCAATTAAAGAGTTGAAAATGATAGTTATGACAACGATTAGGGTGAAAAGGGGAATCCAATGAGATGGGTCTCTAATAAGGGGGTCGGAAGGGGAGCGGGACCATAGGAAAAAAATGATGAAAAATGATAGGTGTCACTACTATCAGGACAAAAAGAGGAATCCAATGGGATAGGTCTCAAATAAATAGTGTGCGGGCAGGCCCCAATTTTTTTTTTTTTTTACTCCTACAGAGATATACTCTGATATGAATAATACTATAGTGTTGAAAGGCCCAAATTCTTAACACGAAAAAATGTGTAGTAATTTTGCAACTAGAACGCAAGAGGTAAAGTTGCATGGAAATAGATCTTCTTTGTTTTGTTTATGTTTCTGTCCCAAGTGTTAGGGTATTCATGGTTTCTACAAACAAGGGTTTTCCCTATGCTATAGCTCTTTGATATACGTGCGGGGTCAAACAGAGGTAGTTGACCCAATATCTCAGGACACCAACTAAGGAGGCTAGACTCTGCCCTTATTCATACTACCCAACTACTCCAGTACTATAGATAATATTCTCGAGTGTGAAACTATAGCAGTCATGTGATTGATTGGTTTATCTATGAAGGGCTTCATGATATCTAACTCGATCTATATATAGATGTTTTCTGAGGCACTACCACTTGAAGGGGTACCAACAAGGGTTACAAGGGTGGCCAACAATGTGTTCTTAAGTACCACTTGTAGTTTCTACGTGTATGTTTACCTAATCACGGATTTATGCATTGAATGATAGATATTTGCAGCTTTAAGACGTCAGAATACGTCTCCACCCTGAAAAAAAATAATCCAATTTTTTTTTCCAAGGAAAGTGCTCTAATACCACTTGTAAGCTACCATATCTATTATAAGAGCTGAAAACAGAAATACTGAAGAGAATAACAATGAAACAACACAATATGAAACCTAAAAAACAAAATAATACCTTTATTGATTGGAAACAATGTTCACTTGCCTCTTCGAGGGGGCAACCTCCAATGTAGCAACACTTTGTTACAATAATTCTCATGACAAGAATTTTCATGCCATTGACTCCTATTTATACTAAATCTATCTACCAAAACAACAATCTAGAGGAAGATCTTTTAGAAGAAGAAGCTTCTATTAGGTTTTCTTACATTTGACTTATTCTTCCTTATTACTAGGCCTTATTAATATTGGCTTTTATTACAAGGAAAATATATTATTCTATCTATGTGACAGGTTAGGGAGGCTAGGTCCCTAACAGAGGCTAGATCTACTAAGTCTAGTACTTCTCCTATGAATGTCCTTTGTGATGTAGTTATAGTTACACTTATTGCATAGGACAAAAGCGATGGGTAATCTAAAAACTCGTAGGTGCTCTGCACATCCATTGCAAACAAGTTCTGAAAGAAGCAAGGGTTTTCGTTCCAATTTTTTTTTGGCTTCCAGTCTCAATCTTCCTCTAGTTGATAATTAACTTTGTGTTGAGTTTTCTTTGCACTCAACATGCCTCATGAAAGGGTTAAGGTGTGCAGAGACAGTGGTACATTTTGTATATATTCCAATAAACGTCATAGTCCTTTTCCTTTGCTCAGTGATTCTGGCTCTGCCCACCAACAAATGGACTAGAATGATGAGGAAATAGACTATTCAGGCATCCAACATGAGGAATATTCATGGGGATATGTAGTAGTAGAGGAGGAATTTTCACCTGCACCCGATCAAGATAATGTTGGAGATCATGTGTCACATGGTGCGATGAATTTTCAAGGAGAATTGTCCACCTTTTCCGCCATGAGGAATTATGAAGGCTCCAAACTTCTAGAACATGGTGGAGACTCCCATAAGTAAGACATCGAGGAACACCATATCAGATTCTTGGAGGACCCACTACAACTAATCTTCGACCTACGAGGGGAAACTGCAAACCAAAAATTTCGTGAGGAGCCAATGGAATAGAAAATTGGGTCATTGTACAACATGCTCTCCAGTCCACAACAAAGCTAGCAATATCATACACAACCACACTAGTGATTAGTTGTCCTAGTATGGTCATATCCTCCCCAGTGTGATGGAAAAGGAAACTTGTCATAATTTTGTTCATACTTTCCAACTATGATCTATGTTCTTGTTTTCACTCTTTGCTTTCTCTATTCATAGTTTTGTGTTAATTTTTTTCTCGACTTGTTCAATAGACAATACAATAGTATTATGGGTATTAATTTTGTCCCACTGGGCATAATTTAATAGACATTTAGGCCATAGTGCTGGAGTTGGTTTCCATTATTGGCATCTCTAGCATCAGGACCCTTGATATGTATTTTTATATTGGCTTATACAAGGTGATATAAAACACTAGCTTACAGAAAAAAATACTGTAAAAGTAATTCCAATTCACATAGATTTTAGGTATATATGACTTAATAATGAGAATTTTAGAAGGCATGTGAAAGGGGTATTGTAGGGTATTGTCATTGAAATACTTTATTTTTTTATTTTTTCCCAAAGTAAAGGGGGGAAGGTCAAACACCAAGCATATTGTTAAAGGTCTTACACTAACCCACTTAATTAGATATATGGGTTACCATGTATTCAGGCCATCTCTGTTAAATATGGTTGGTAGATACAATGTCAAAGAAATAATTTTAAGAAGGATTATTAGAACGTTTTTCCTACTAGAAAGTTCCTAAGGATGTTAGATTGAAACTATATAATGAGGTAAAAGAAAGGTAACAAGATGTCTTGCGTCTTCCATAGTTTCCTACTGCTATTACAATTTGTCATTTTTTCTCCAAATCTTGTTATATTTTGTTATTTCTTCTTTGAATCTTCTATTTTCCTAATAAATAACACCACAAGTGGTATCGAATCTCTTTTCAAAGACGATATTTTAAGAGAATATTTTTTAGTCTACATATGTATTCCAATGTCTATAAATAACACTATGATATATAACTTAGTAGGTAAATATGCAATCAGGGAAGACTACATGCATCGAATACAACTGGTTTCACCTAGTTAGACACCATTGTAACCCTTGTTGGTATCCTTTCAAACAATACCACATAAAACAACACTCGTATATGGAATTTCACTTCCATGTACCCTCGATTAGATATGAAACCCCCTAGATTATCTAAAACCATATTTAGATAATATAATTGATTGTCTTGTTTTGATAGTGCACTAAGAACAACACTCGGAAAGATTACCCTCTAGTACTTGGGTAATCAGGTAGTACAACTAAAGGTATTATCAATCCCTCTTAGATGGTGCCTTGAGAGATTGAGCCAACTACTAATTTTGGAACGAGCTTGAGCCAAGTACTACTTTTGGAACTTGCTTGTATATCATAGAGATATAAAATTTAACACTCCCTTACTCTCACAACCCAAGAAATCCCATCATTTGTGGCTAATCTATGAAATTCCTAAATAAATTATAAAATATTGAGAAATTGGGAATTTTGTTAACATAGTAATATTTAGGCAACAGTACACTCTATCGGGAGTAGGGGTCCTATATGCACTCTTATTTTAGACCTATATCAACAAGATCCCTGCATCAAGATGATGACCATGTTACCAATCGTTAGCAAGTATTTTTTATGGACCCACCCACACCACTACTAGACATCTATATCAAATACCTAGGACACAGTGCTAATCGCATTGATACCACTCTCTAGTAACATGTTTTTTGGACCCATATATCTATGGATACCACTCAAGGAGTAAAACTCTCCAAAAAATTCTCATCTCTGGAAACTTTGTGTGATAAATTGCATCACAATATAGACCACAACCACACTCAACAAAATTTTGATTCCATCCCTGATAAGCCATCCATCCAACATGGAGCCACTACCCACCCAAATGTATAAACTCACGGTGATGCAAAATTAGATCATCACTTCACAATCATTAGGTTATTAATGTCCAAAACAACGTTTCTAAAAGGAAGGGGTTGAATCATTCATTCCTATTGGGCATCACTCCACCTTTCTTATTTGTGATTAGATGAATCACATGTGGCACATGTTGGATACCACTTTTGATGCTAATTTCCACCATATAATCCATGTTTTTTCTTCCATTTTCCTTTCATATCAATAATATTTCCTCCATATTAGCTTCAAATTGATCATCTTAGGTACATTTTTCATTTACTTTTTATGATTTGAATTTTTGCAAAATTTAGACATTAAAATTAATTTTTTAGCAGAAATTTTGGGAAGTTGCAACTTCCCATAATAGATACAAAGTTCATATACATGTAGGACACCTGGGAGAATTATGAAACATGTTGAGTGATTATTGATGTCCACAAATGGATAAAAATCTATTCACTTCCATAAATTGGCTTCACATGTGCCATGTCAATGTCGGTCAAACATGGCCACTTCTGCACGAAATGCCCTGTTTTTAGCCAGAAATGAGGATAGTTTTGGATTTCATGAGATTTATTCATATTTTATAGACCTGAGAGATGGGGTTAGACCTCATTATCACATTTTATGGATCTTAGTAACCAACTAGATTAGTTTTAGCATTTTGGTTACAAAACCTTTTGTATAAATAACCAAGACATGGATGGAAACATAAGCTACTATGTTCAGATTTCTATTGGATTGAAGTTAATATATTTTGATTTGTTGGTTACCTGATTGATGATGATGTTATAAATGTGTTGATGTTTTTATCAAATATCTTTTAACTGGTTTAACATCAAAGTGTGCAAGCAAAGCATGGAGGGCCCCCATTGCCAAGTCCGTGCACTCAATTTTTGAATATTTTCATAGTTGTAACAATGGTATTCTTTTATATTTGTTGTAGTCTATTTCCATTTCTTAAAAGATTTACTTTCATTAGAATAAAAAATTTAATTGTTGATAAGCTCTGTAACACATTGTGAAGTGATCTCTTGTAAAAGAGCTCAATGTATTCTTACTAACAATAGTAAAAGTTTTATTAACTGTTGTAGTTTATTTTTATGCGTTTTTATGCTTCATACTTGATGATATAAGTGCTAACAGGTTTTGTGAAACATTATGAATGTACCTCATGTAAGCGATTTCAATGTTTTCTTGCTTATAGAATTCAAGTCATTAAGATACATTAAGTTCATTTCCAATGCAAGTATGTTTGACTATTGATAAATGTTGTAGAACACTATGAAAAGAGCTCCTCTAAAGGAGTTTAGTGTTCTCTCATTTACAACAAATGAGTCTTTTTGTGTGTTATTATTTACTTTTAACTCATGAGTATTTCATGTAAGTGTGATTTTCCTTCGAAGATAGTTCAGATCTACAAGTCCATATATTTTGGTGTACTTCTAAGTTCTACAAATTTTCGAATTGATAATAAAATATATGTTCTAATTTAAAATAGCAAATTGGACCAACATCACATACTTCCTATAGTTTATCTCAAAAAATTTGATGGGTCTGACCCAAGAGGATGGGTGAATCAAACGGAACATTATTTTTCCTTGCATTGCATCACAAATGACTTGATGAAATTTCATGTGGGTGTCTTATACTTGGATCTTGAATGTTATGATTGGTGGAAATGGCATAAGAAATCTCGTAGGGGTAATATTTATTGGACACAATTTGTCTCAAACCTCTATGTATGATTTGAAATAGACACTCATTATTTGGGGCCATGAACAAGCTTAAACAATCTGGCAGGATCAAAAATCTTATCTTCTCTTTTGAGAAGCTAGAAATTGTGACACTAATTGCATGTCTAATATTTTTTCAATGAATTCTTTATTAGTGTCTTGAAATAAAAGATACATGAACAAGTCTTAATGGATCATCCTACTACTTGTTTGGAAGCGTCTCAAAAAGTACAAGATTCCCAAAAAGTTGTGAATGCTCAAATAAAAAAGACCCCATTTATTCCTCATCCATGTCCCACTATTCCCATCCCACCAATCCTTCTCTGTCCTTACCACCCCTCAAGATCCACAAGTTAACCCGAGTTGAAATTGCAGAACTCCAACTTAATGGTCTATGCTACAACTGTGATGAGAAATATTTCCTCATGCATAAATGCAAGGAGTAAAAACTCTTTATGGAAATTTTGGAGGACATTTATGACGATGAAGTTGAAGTTATACCCCCAAATTCCTTTTATCCATCCATTGAAGACATTCCCCTATATAATCCATAGGATGTTGAACTGTAGATCTCCTTGCATGCCTTATATAGGATATCCACTCCCCAAACACTCGAATTGATTGGATTCATATAACATCATGAAGTCATGGTCTTAATTGGTAGTAGTAGCACCCATAATTTCTTTCATTGGTGTGTATCCCAAGAAACCCACTGCTACATCCATGTCGTGTACAACTTCCAAAACACGATAGCTAATGGAGGTTCTATGAACTATGGTGGTTGTTTTGAAATGGTGAGGCTTGAAATGGGTGATTATTAGTTGAAAACACATATGTTTTCTATTACAAGTTGTGGTTGTTCAATTATCTTGGGTGTTGAATGGTTATGGACATTAGGTCCCATAGACATGGATTTTTGTGAGGTATACATGAGTTTCCAATAGGAGGTGCATACCTACACTTTCAAAGGAATTACAACTAAGTCATTAGAGATCATTAGCTCCCATTGTATGGGACATATTCTTAAAAAGGGGCATTTAGGAATTATAGTTCAATTCCATACCATTCAAGCCTTTAACACACCTTCCCAAACTATTCATTCTGACATGTAGTTAGTCTCTGGAAAACACCAATCCATCTTTTAACCTTATCAAGGACTACCATCCTCCTTAGGTGAGCATGATAATTATATTCTAATCATATTGGGTAGCCTCCCACCTAATATACAACCCTTATCCTCATCCCTTTGACCAAAAAAATGAAATAGAATGTTGGCATGTTTACAAGAAGAGTGTGCTTGTCATTTATGGAAAGAACAATAACAATGATGAAAAACAGGCAGACAAGGAAGATCAACAGACATGTAGGAAAGGAAGAACAGTAGCGATCGAAAGGCAAGATCGAAGTGTTGATCTGACTCCATTTCATAGTTTCGAGTCCCAGAATCATGAAATGAGAAACGCTGAAATCCCAAAAGTAGGAGACAGTTTCGAATACCGAGATTTCGGATATTGGGAGTTGGGGATGTTAAGAACTTTTACTACAGGAGTCCTGAAGTCACGAAACCTGAAGTCGCGAAATGTGAAATCGCGAAATGTCAAAGACTCCATACCGGAGGTTTGGATACCGGGAGTTGGAGATGTCAAGGACTCTCACGACAGGAATCCCGAAGTTGCAAAGTGCAAAAAGATGAAAATTTGAGCTGATTCCATTTTGGAGTTTCATAGACCGGGAGGTGGAGTTGTCAAGAACTCTCACATCTAGAATGATGAAATCGCGATGTGCGAAATCATGAAGAGATCTGGACCGTTGAATCATCTAGAGTGTGGACCGTTGATCTGACTCCATTTTGGAGCTTTGGATACTGGGAGTTGGAAGAGTCAAGTGACGAGATTCTTCATCACAAGAGTCCCGAAACGGCGAAATGCAAAACATCGAAATCCTGAATTAGGCACAAGGAAGGCCCGTGAAGTGTCGAATTCACGACAAGATCTAGACCATCGGGTCCATAGGACATGTGACGTAATCATCATTTCTCCAACTGCAAAGTCAAAGGAATGGGGTTCCCTAACCTCTCAAACTCGCAATAGGAATTCGCGACATGCGAAATCGTGAAAGGCCGAAATGCGAAATGCCGAAATGATCGGAGCTAGTGCAACCAAGCTCCATTTCGGAGCTTCAGATACCAGGACATGGAGCATCAAGAACTCATCACCACAGGAACACCGAAGTTCCGAAAAGAGAAATCGTGAAAGCACTATATGGATAAGCACTTGATCACCTCTCGTAGTCACATGGTCCAAGAGTTGTAGAGAAAATCTTGAAGCGGCAAGCTCCTTTTTCGGAGTTTCCGAGATCTCAACTTGGAGAGTCAAGATGCCACACAACAGGATAGCAGAAATGATGAAATGTGAAACATGTTTTGGCTTAGCTTGTGGTCACAGCCATTGGTCACATCAGCAGAAGATATTGGAAGGAGCTAGTGCAGACAAACTCCATTTCAGAGTTTCAGGGATCGGGACATGGAGAGGAATGGAATCTTTACCACGAGGATCCCGAAATGATGAAGTGCGAAATGGTGAAATCAATGTAAGATTCAATGAAGTCAATTGAATGGTGCAGATGAATTTGAATAAGATTGGAGGGCTACTGTTGCACTTCACAGTGTAACTGCTAGAAACAAATGATGGTTTCTGCCAGAGGATGAACTCATCTATGAAAAAGAGGACAAAGAGTCTCAACTGCCAGACAAGCTGAGGAATCTCGATATAACACCCAGTGATGATGGATGCATGGGTGAAACCGCTAGAGAAGCTGAAGAGTTACCATGATGATTAGGCAGAGCACTCACAATGGGCAGGAGATGCAGAACAGAGAGAGAAAATGTGGCATACAGGAGATGGGATAGCTATGGAGGACTGAAGTGGAGAAAAGACCCCGATGTGGAGGATATTGGGGGTGGAGAGGATGCAAGAGAAAGAAGCAGATTGAATGCACAAGGTTCACAGAGACTATAAGAATGTTGAACAAAGAAGAAATGGGTGTGATTGAGGGGTAAAGAAGGAGGCAGAGTGTAGTAGCAGAAATGCACAGAAGGGGAATGGTGAAATGAAGGGACATGGTGCAAAGAGCATAAAATGAAAAAGAATAGAAAGCACAAGGAGTGTGCAGAAGACACTGATGCAAATAGAGCAACGCAGTGTAGCAGAACAATGATGAGACTGGTAAGCCATTGAAGAACTTTATATCACTATAATAAGTCATAATAGAAAATATTTATATTCCAGGGTGGTAGGGAGGTGCTAGGGAGGACTGTTGTCCTGAGAGGTTCAAGTGGGTGCTTGAACAAAGGGAGTTGGTGCTTCCTTCTAGTGGGTGCTAGAAAAATCAGGGAATTAGTGCTAGAGAATCCAGAGAGTTGGTGCTCTCTGCAAGTAGTAGCTTGCAAAATAGAGGTTGTAGCCTCATTATGAGTTGGTGCTCATATGTATGATAATGTAAAGAATGTACATATTACTTATTGTATAAAGAAGAAGAGGCTTTTACCCTTTATGGGTTTCCTCAGGAAATATCTTTCTCTGTGTATCTCATATGTGTGAATGATGTTGAATGGTCTATTGCTTACTTCACTGCATTATTGTGATTGTCATTGAGTGATGTGGAAAGAGTTTAAAATAAGTATTATTGTTTAAGCAAGGTTACAACTGATTCACCCCCCCCCTTTCAGTTGTCCAACAATTGGTATCAGAGCCGACCTTTTTTATCTAAGGGTAGATCCTAGAGCTTAAACATGTCAATCCATGAAGGAAATTGAACCAATAAGTTCCTTTTGTTCAATGGAACAAACTTTGCCTTATGGAAAGTTAGAATGAGAACCTACATAATGGTTTTAGGTGCAGATGTCTAGGATGTGGTAGATATTGGTTATGTAAAGTTAGTTGTACTAGCTAATAAGTATGACAAGCTAGAATTTAGCTTCAACGCCAAGGCTATGAATGTTATCTTGAGTGGACTTGCAAAAGTAGAATTCATAAAAGTTATGCACCTAGGAACTACCAAAGAAATGTGGGACAAAGTCATTAGCAGTTATGAAGGTAATGAGAAGGTAAAGGAAGCCAAGCTTCAAACCTACAGAATACAGTTTGAATAGTTGAAGATGAAAGAAGATGAAATTGTTGGAAAATACTTTCTGAGAGTAGAAGAAATGGTAAATGCAATGAAAGCACTTGGTGAAAAAATTGAGGAACCTTATTTAGTTCAGAAAATATTGACATCTCTCCCAGATAGGTTCAATCTGAAGGTCTCTGCTCTAGAAGAACTTCATGATCTAAAAACCTTGGAGATTGATCAACTTCTAGGAACATTGACTGCATATGAAATGAGAATAGTTAAAGATAAACCCACCTCCAGAGAAGAATTATTTAAGGAAGACAAGAATGAGGATTCAGAGCCCGATGAAATTGAAGAAAAAATTGTGAAGAGACTAAAGAAGGGATCAGGCAAATACAAAGGTAAACTGCCTTTCAGATATTTCAACTGTGGTAGGATAGGTCATTTTGCAAATAAATGTCCAAAGAAAAGTCTTTGCGTAAACAATGATGATGATCCTTCAGATGATGAAGACAATGACTCATATATTGAAGATAAACTAAATGAATTCATACTTATGGACAAAGAGGATTATGATAATAAAAGCACAGGAAGTGATGCTAATGAAGAAGAAGTTGTGGTTAACATGGGAGAAGAACTGATTAGTTCACTGGAAGAGATTGACAGACTAAGAATTAAGAACAGAAAGAAAAGACAATTGTTCATACAGTTCGAGAAAGACAGTAAAGAACCTGATGAAGAACTTGTCCTAATAAAAGTGGAATTAGAAGAGGCAAACAAAATTGAAGATATTCTGAAATGACAGTTATCAGAAAAGAAGGCAAGATGTGAAGCCTTAGAACAAGAAGTAGTGAAAACTAGGAAATATATGGAGAAGTTTCAAGCCTTGTATAATCAGAATATGTCAAGTATCAAAGCCTTAGAATGATTAGCCACCATTTTGAATCAGAAAAGGAATCCAAAGCTGAAAACTGGTTTGGGTTATGAAGAGGGATCAAGTAGTGGTAAGCCAGGAAATGAAGAACCCATCAAGTTTGTCAAATCTACAACCAATGACAACAACAAACCTGCAGAAACAAAGGAAGACAACCAGCTGCCCAAGACGAGTAAAGGAAAAAGTGCCAAGACTGAATTGGTAGAACAAAGAAATAGTGTGCTTCTTGCTGAAAGACGTCATCAACATGGAAGAAATTGATTTGCTCAAAGAAGACAACCATTTTCCAGGTACAAATAATTTTTCTATGGCTGTTGTTTCTACTGTTCTAAGTTTGGTCACAAAGCTGTAAAATGTTCCTTAAGACTTAGACATGAGCAATTAAGGTTTCAAAGGAATAAATACTTGCCACAACAAAGAATGATA
>SNQJ01S0178233.1:19685-34815 GCA_010110895.2 Picea sitchensis | reverse complement strand
TTGTTTTGTTTTTATTTTTTCGGCCTGTATTTTCAGCAGCGGGATGTTTTGAGCTTGACTCCATAGCCCAACAACAAGGCACTGAAGCTGCAGAATGAGTTCTTAGAGCATCACAGGGACGACTCTATCCCCCATGGAGCCAAATGTTAGCAATATTTCTTGTAACGGGGGGTAAAATGCGAAGGAATGGGTTAAAAACCCACTTACCCTAAGTTTGGGATGCAAATGCATCCATGTTTAAATGGAAACCAAATCTGGACGGCAAGGATTCGCGTGCCCGGATCAACGACACACATAGGATTCCGGAGCCCCCCCACCTTTCTACCTTTAAGCGGAAGGGGGGGGTCCAGAATTAGAGGCGCATCTCTTCAACGACTATGATCAGAGCGCCCAGATCAACGGCGCTCAAGGTGATTCCAGACCCCCCCCCCCGCCTTTCTACCTTTAAGCGGAGAGGGGGGGTCCGGAATCGAGGACGCATCTCTCCGACGGCTGCAATTTGAACGCTCGGATCAACGGCGCACAGGCAACCCGGACGTCCTCTTTCTTTCTGCGTTTAACCAACGTGGGCCCCTTCCCTGTCATGTAATCTTTTGTGCCATCTGTTCTCCTCCTGGCCGTCGGATGAGGCTCGCTCCCTTTAGTCCTTCCTCATCCTCCGACGTCTATCCGCCTCCCCTTTTCTGGTCCATGTGGTCCCTCCCCCCATCTCATCGTCCACTCACCACCCACCATGTGTCCCTCCCACTTCACACGTCAGCCTTAACGTGCCCATTATATCTCAATCTCCTGCCCCCTTCGCTTATTTCTTTCCGCCATGGGTCTTCCCCTGTAACCTCCCTCACACCTCATCACTCCATATCTCACTCTCATAGTTTTGGCGCCACCACTCCCATTATGCGCCCCATCCTTCGCGCCGGCCTCCACGCTTATTCATCAGGATGTTCAGCTAATCCAGGTGGCAGCGCGAAGGGTCTTCCATGTACCAAAGGTGCCGAGTTGGCCGGGCCATCCTCAATCCCAGTGAAGCAGTTATTGAGGTAGTTGGTGGTGGTTAGACATCGCCTCCGCCATAATGGGAAAGTCCGGTGACGAATTAAAGGCACGTTGATTCTCCCACGGAACTGTGAGGAGTTCGATTGCGTCTGCCATAGGTGCACGATCATTCAGAGACTGCAGGTGCAGATTGTTAGAAGCCATGCAGACGCAAAGTTTTTAATGCAATGTCTCGATTTTGTTGTTGTTGTTGTTTTGAGTATATGTAGGCGTTTTCGCCATTTTTGTATCTATCGATGGTTGAGCAAGGCTCCCGATTGTAAAAAGTTTTGATGAAGCGCTGGTCGCTCTGGTTAATATATATGGCATTTGAGACTTCTTACTTTATGGATGTCAGCTTCTTCCCATCTCTTTGTTTACCGTGTTAGAAACAACTCGGAATTGGAGGATCCAGTCGAGTTGTATTTGTTATAGGATGATGTAGGTTGGATCATTGTAATAGTTACATTGTTTCTAATCGATTCCTGTGATTTTCTTAGCACTGAACGACTTGGAATTAGAGGATCCAGTCAAGTCTCTCTCAGCTCCTTGAGGCTCTGGACCAAGATGATTTTGGTTTCTAATTTTTTCATCCTCAAGCTTCCGAAGGCCTGTCGCCCGAGGCAGTCTTGCTCACCCTTCTCACAAGTCTTCCATCTACCACCCTTTAATCCATTTACTGACAGAAGTTGGATCAAGACCTCCCTTGCTGTATACATTCCAGGCCCGATATCCTGAGTTAAAGCTTTACCTTCTTGAGTCTTTACCCATTTGATCACCCTATTAAACAAATCGTGACATAAAAACTGATGGACGTCGGGCTCTGCTCCTGCAAGCAATCGAGGAGTGACTTTCGTCGCCAACAGAAAGGATGGAAAACAATCTATGAAGGAGGAGGTAGTAGAAGGGAGCAAGGATACTAAGAGGGCCAGACCAAAAGCCCATAGAAATCTGCCCGCAAAGAAGGAGTATCAGAGAATAACCAGAATCGAGCCATGGTGGTTGCTAACTAATACCATAAGAGGTATCTGAAGAGGTCAAGGCAGAAGTGGAGGAAATAGAAAAGAAAGTTAGAGAAAAGAGAAGCAAGACCTTAACTGATGATGTTGATGAGGAGCTTCTTCAATGGATTCCAGACATATTCCAGACACAAGACTCACGCAAAGCGAGGAGACAAAACTCTTTAGGATAGTGGAAATATACTGGCATAACAAAAGTCTAATTACCTAGATAATAGAGGAGAAGGCAATTCTGGGTATGCCGGATTTTCATGACAAAAACATGATGCTCTGATAAAGTCTATCTATGGATTAGAGGCAGTGGTTGTGGAGAATGCACCAGAGGCCCATCATGCAGAGGCCACTCAGCCTAATTGCCAGTCTGTCTGCATCCTGGTGGACTCTGATTCTGAGGAGGAACATTAGCTTTATCTCATTACAGGGTCTATTTTTTTGTGTCTATTTTAAGTATATATTTCAAAGGGCTCTCCATATGCCCTATGGCATGATACTGTTAGACATACAAAAGATCATAGTTTCTAACATAATTCTATGTTTTTTGTATAAAGATATCTTCAGATTGTTAAATACTAAAGGCAACAGTACGTATGGCTATTCTAATATATTAAGACAAGATAGGTTAATCTTTGATATGTATATCTTTTATAATCTCAGACAGTCTCACAGGGAGTAGCATCTCCAGTATGATAATGATGTGAATTTTTTGTATATTGATAGTTAAGAAGTACCTAACTTACAAAAAAAATATTATCACTGGATGGAAATATTTCTTACCAAAAATATGTTGAAATCGAAATGTCGTACTTGTTCACGAAATCCTGCAAGCTTGATGTTCAACCCATCTTTAAGCTTGACATCGAGTTGATAACCCCTAGGAACTTGAGTCCAACTCAAACTCTTGACTTTGTTTTCTGCCACATCAACCACCTTGCCTCCACCCTACCTTTTCCACACTATACCTCTAGAATGTATCCTCAATTGACCCGGATTCTGCAAGAGATTCGTGAGCAGGTGATTTTAAATATGTGATATTTGTTGCTCATATAGAGGGTTAGAAGTAATTTTATTATTATTATTATTATTTTGTTTTCTCTTAAAGTAATCAAACATATTACTGTTAATAAATTCAATATTTTTTGCTAGATGAATTTTAGCATTTACTTTTTCGTACTTGTAAATCTTTTTTAATTGATATCAAGAGCCATGAAATTTCAATTCGGTTTTATTTTTAGCGAAAGAAACATCAATATTACCAAAACCGGTTCCAATGTCAAGCACTTTAATTTTGTACTTTTTCAATAATTTTAGTTATTTATGGTGTTTTTCAACTGATATTTCAGTGGGGCACAAAAATGGCATATCAAACTTGTTTGAGTATTTACAGCTAGAAACATAAAATGGTTGAAAGTTTACTGCTAGCTATAGTAGGCTTTTGTAGTTTGGAACTTTAGGGTTTGAGATTTTGAAAGCTTCGACCTGTAAATACGTGATTCAAGGGAATGTTTGAAAGGAATTTTGACAATTGCCTAACATGAAAGGATGGTGATTCAGTAAACTGAAATCTGAATCATGGTAAGGGTTTATGTATGGGAAAAATTATATCAATGGACAAAAAAATTGAAATATTGATCATCGTCATAATAATAACATCGCCTTTGAATTTTAAAGAACTTGCAAGCACGGGGAAGAAAGAATAAATCATGTAACAGAAAATTTAAAACCCTTGTTTAAATGCTAAAAAGGCAGAAAGGGAAAAAAATTCAGAGAAAAGAAAAACTGTCCATTGCGCTGCATGCAGTACCATAAGATATGGAGGATTTTATTGACCGTGCCACCTCTACCTACAAAGCAGAATATTGTTGAACTGGTGGCTGTCAGCTATGGCGAATGATATTGCAGGGCTCTAAGTACAGATTTTAAGTAATGAAGCTGAACCTGGTGCTTGCAAATGGACCGAGTCACCTAGTTTTTTTGTGGCTTTAAAGGAGTCTTTGCCCGCCCTTTCCCGTAGTTTCATGGGGATCGTATAAATCCATGTCTCCTCCTGCATTTTCTAGAGTTTTGTAGGTTTGTGCGAAAATTGATAGAAGCAAGGAGACGCTTGCTATTATACTTCTATCAATATATTCATGGCCAGATTACCTTTACTGAATCAACATCCTGAAACGACTATACAGAGGTTGGGTTATCAGAGAAGAGGTGAACAGTACAAAAGACATCAACTATATTTCACTAAGCTTCTACAGACTGGTGTATGACACCATTATCCGTGGGTGTGGGCTTGGGCATGAGCATGGGCATGGGCTTATTACCCCAATAACCAGACGACGATCAATGAAGGCGGAGCCCTCGTGAGTGGTGGGAGAGCATAGGCATGATTTCTGCTCGAATTTTGGAGAAGAAAGCACTCGTCTCAAGATCTTCTGACGACGAAGTGTTTCTCTGGCTCATATACTTTGGCAATCTTATTCCCAACTCTGACTTCAACTTCAAACCATGACGATGAACAACCAAAGACACCATTCCTCTACAACAAAGCAACACAAGGAGACGAAGAAGATGATAAAAATAATAGTATATACAAAATTGAGAAGCACAAGACTGAGAAAGAGAGAGTACCCAAGGAACTAAAGGAAAATGAAAGTAGGTAATGGAGAAAAGGCCGAACCGCCCCAGTGCTTGGGAACCACAAGGCATCTGGCGTGTTCATATACAAATTCTTCGGTCGGTTAACAATAATGGAAGGGGCTCGCCCTTATCATCTCATCTTCTCGCTCTGCTTGACTCTTCCAAAATCTTTGTGCTCACGAATCCATGCATGGGTTCCAAAAGGCCACCGACTTTCCTTACCGCCGACTTTGCTTCTGCCGCCCTAATATGCCTGGGAAAGCTGGTGTCATCGTGACATAGGAGATAGAAAAAAAGTGGAATGGTCCACAACAAAGGACCAAAGGATAGGTTACAGGTGGTTTTCAGGTCGATAGCAAAGGACCATAAGGATAGGTGATATGTGGACAAAAATGTGGTTTTAGAAAACCTGTCAACCAGTTGACAGGTTTTCTACAAAACCTAACACTAAATAATGCCTTCGACATAATTAATTTTATACATTGAATGATGTGAAGCCTGCAATAACACTTCAAAAATATCAACCAATTAAATTTTAGAAAAATATTTTTTTTATTATTAAAAAAATACATATATTGATTTCCTATGTTACACATTGAATATAGCACATAAATTTAAAGTCAACAACAATTTAATACATAGTCAAAGGCAAACTTATTGCTATAGTCCCAGTCTTTGGCATGGACTAAAAAGACAACATCTATATCAACAAACATTTATTTATATAATAATAATATATCAAGAACATTTATATCAAAAAAACATATTTTTATATAATTATTTGATATAAAATAACATTACATTATATTACATTACACTATAATTATTAATATATTATTATATTATAAAAATAAATTATTATCTATACTAATTATTAATATTTTATTACATTTATTATATGAAGAAAAAAAAATTATATTTATTATTTGATTAAAAAGATCTTAATACATAATATTAAGAAAAATACAATATTATATTATATGAGAAAAAAACATCATATAATTATTTGAGTATATGTGTAATAAAAATTAATATTAATTATGTATAATAAAAATTAATATTAATTATTTGATTACAATATTAATATTAATTATTTGATTACATGTTTTATATTTTAATCTAAATGCTAATAATAATAATATATTAAAAAAATACATCATTTATATGAAACAAAGGAAACACTGTTAGATTTTTTTAAAAATCTTCAGCAAAGCTTACTTTTCGTAATGTGTGGGACACACACCAACTTTTTCATGTGATCAACATGACACCGACATTACAATATGAAGAACAAAACAAGACGTTACAACGTGACGAACATAGTAATGTTGCGTTGTGTCGAGCATACTAACATTGGACAATGACGAACATAGTAACGTTGCAATCTAACGGACATAATAATGTTGCAATGTGATGAACATAGACATCTCATCGTAACATAAATAGACATTGCACTCTAGTGCACATTATCATGTCATTGCAATGTGATGAAGATTTCCTCATGTTGCAATGTGACGCACTTATTCTAACGTCGCAATGTGACAAACAATTACAAACATCGCAATGTATCGAACACATTAATTTTTCAATCTACTAAACATATTAGCAACACAATCTGGTGAACATATAACGTTGCAATGTGATGAACATATTAAAGTCACAATGTGATGAACATAGTAACATTACAATCTACAAACCATAATAATGTCGCAATGTGACGAACATAGGCATGTCATCGTAATGTGGATAGTAACGCCACAATGTAACGAACATAAACATAGGTTGCAATGTATTCCAAATCGCCTTGTCATTGCAATATGATGAACATTTCCTCATATTGCAATGTGATGTACATATCTTGACATCACAATGTGTCAAACATATATGGATGTGGATAGACATGTCATTGCATTATGTCACACATCATCTTATCGTCGCAATGTGATGAACATTTCATAATGTTTCATTGTGACGCACTTATTCCAATGTCGCAATGTGACAAAAAATTTCAAATGTCGCAATATGTTGAACATATTAACGTTGAAATCTACCAAACATAGTAAAGTCTCACTGTGATGAACACATAACATTGCAATGTGATAAAAATATAGTGTTGCAATATGACGAACATAGTAATGTCGCAATGTTATGAACATAGTAACATTGCAATCTACAAAACATAGTAACGTCGCAATGTGACGAAAATAGGCATGTCGTCGTAATGCATGGATAGGCATGTCGTCGCAATGTGTCCCACATCACCCTGTCATTGCAATATGGAAAACATTTCCTCACATTGCAATGTGATGCACATATCCTGACATCGTAATGTGACAAACAATTCCAAACATCACAATGTGTCGAACAAATTAACTCTTCTATCTACCAAACATATTAACGACACAATGTGATGAACATATAACATTGCAATGTAATGAACATATTAAAGTCACAATTTGACGAACATAGTAACATTACAATCTACCAAACATAGTAATTTCGCAATGTGACGAACATAGGCATGTCGTCGCATGTGGATAGTAACATCACAGTGTAACAAACATAAACAGAGGTTGCAATGTATCCCACATCGCCCTATCATTACAATATGATGAACATTTCCTTACATTGCAATGTGATGTACATATTTTGACGTCACAATGTGAAAAACACTTCCAATTGTCGCAATGTGATGAAGATATACAGACATCGAAATGTGACAAACATTTCCAAATGTCGCAATGTGTCAAACATATATGGATGTGGATAGGCATGTCATCGCATTATGTTGCACATCATCTTATCGTCACAATGTGATGAACATTTCCCGATGTTGTATTGTGATGCACTTATCCCAACGTCGCAATGTGACAACATAGTAATGCTGAAATCTACCAAACATAGTAAAGTTTCACTATGTCGAACACATAACATTGCAATGTGATGAAAATATAGTGTTGCAATATGAGGAACATAGTAACGTCGCAATGTTTTGAATATAATAACATTGTAATCTACGAAACATAGTAACGCCACGATCTGACGAAAATAGGCACATCGTTGTAATGGGGATAATAGCGTCGCAATGTGTCAAACATAAATATATGTCACACTGTGATGAACATAAATACATGTCACAATGTGTCCGACATCACCCTGTTGTCGCAATATGGAAAACATTTCCTCACGTTTCAATGTGACACACATATCCTCATATCGTAATGTGACAAATACTTCCAAACATTGTAATGTGTCGAACATAGTAAACTTGCAATCTACCAAACAACGTATTGTCGCAATGGGACAAACATTTCCAAACGTTGTAATGTGTCGAACATAGTAATGTTTCCATCCACCATGCATAGTAACATCACAATCTGACGAACATATACAGACACCCCAATGTGACAAACATTTCCAAACATGGTAATGTGTTGAACATAGTAACAATGCAATCTGCCAAACATAGTAACACTACAATGCAATGATAATATATGGACGTCACGTTGTAACGAACATATACACACGTCACAATGTGACGAAAAATTATGAACATCGCAATCAGATGAACATAAATTGGTGTTGTAATGGGAGAAATGCAATGTGATAGACATTTCCAAACGTCAAAATGGGACAAAGAAAATTAATTGTCATAGTTTGATGTACACAACCTAATGTGTCAATGTGACAAAGATTTTTTGATGTTGCAATGTGACGAACATGACCCACTATTGAACTATGACAAACCTATTCCAATGCCATATCGTGAGAAACATAAACCTTCGTCGTAATATGATGAACATAACATTACGATGTCAAGTGACGAAAAAAAGCTAATGTCACAATCTGATGAACAAAACCTTATGTTGACATGTGATGAACAAAAACCGATTTCACAGTGTGATGAACAAAAACTGATGTTGGCATGTGACGAACAAACCATGATGTCGCAATTTGATGAACAAAATATTATCAACATTGTAATGTAGTAGTGCCATAGTAAACTACGGTGAACATAATCAACATGGTCGAACATAATGAGATCCACATGGTCAACGAAGGTCAGCCATGGGCATGTTCAACCATAATAAACTCTGCTCAACCATAGTCAACCATGGTCATGGTCAACCTCACTCAACCATGATGAAGGACAACCATGGTCAACCATAGCCAACCCTTCCTTCCCAAAGTCAACCAAGGTCTACAAAAGTAAACCATGGTCATGGTCAACCATACTCGACTAATTTTCATTTTCAATTAAGGTATTATTGTATTAATACATAAATCATATATTATTAGTGTATTGCTACTTTAGTAATGTATTTATTAAGGCATTAATACTTTAAGAACGCATTTATTAATGCATTATTAATTTATTAATAGTTAAATATGTTACATTATACATTAATATATTAATACTTTACTAAAGTATTTATTAATTCATTTAAAATATTAAAGGTATGAAATAATTTTTTTATTATTACTTTAACAATGTATTATTAATCTTTTACTTTATTATTATAATAATACTTTAACAATGTAGTAATTAATATTGTATAAATATATTACTTAAGTAATATATTACATTATTAATGCATTAATTAATTAGTACTTTATATTATACATTTATGTAAATTAATACTTTAATTTATACATTATATTAATATAATAATGTTTTATACTCTAGTAATGTATTTATTAAAAATGTATTAATGTGTTAATTAATTAAATCAATACATTACAATATACATCAATGTTATTCATAGTCACCACCATAAAAAACCATGATGATAGTTCACCATAATCAACCACAATCATTTTCAATAAATGTATTAATACTTTAATAATATTTTTATTAATGTATTCTTAATATATTAATTTATTATTGTATTAATACTTTAACAATGTATTAATTAAAAATGTAATAATGTATTAATTAATTCATACATTATATTATTAATGTATTAATATTTAATGTCTTAAATTATGCATAATGCATTAATAATTTAATTTATATTTTACAACAATGTAATAATGTTTTTTTAATATATTAATAATTTATCATCTTACATTATGTATTAATGTACTAATGAATTATTTTATTAGTGTATTAATACTTGATTAATGTATTAATATTCTAGTAATCTATTTTTTAATGCATTTAATGCATTTATAGATATATTTAATGTATTAATTTATTACTATATTATTACCTTATTAATGTATTAATTAAATAAATAATGTATTACATTATTAATCTATCAATTATTTAATATGTTACATTACACTCTAAATTCATACTTTAATTTATAAATGTTTATTTTATATTATAATAATATTACATTACACATCAATGTATGAGTATTTTAATGTATTGATATATTATATGTATTATAAATTAATGTATAATATTAATTTATAATACATTAATGTATTAAACTTTAATATATTACTGTATTATACATTAATACTTTAATGTAATGTATTACTAAATATATTAATACATTACATTATCAATATATCAATCTATTAATATGTTACATTAATACTTTAATACATTTATCTATCAATTAATATTTTAATTTATACATTTTTATTATATATATATATATATATTAAATGTATTAATATATTAATGGTCATTTTCAAGGTATTTTGGTCGTCAACTAGCAATAATCACTGTACAAAAGTGGTTGATATAAGTAAATCAATACAATTTTTCACTTTTCAAAATTAATGACTCTCATTAACATATATCAACCACTTTTATAAAATAATTGTTACTAGTTTGTATATACTTTGAGAATCACATTCCCACATATTGATTCAACGACATTCTTCAAATTGATGATGGCAACCATGCTCAATATAAATATATAATTTGATTAAAATCTTCATAGATTCTAACTTCGTTATCATCACGCCCCAAAATTACTTAAACTGAGTATTTGAAGATGTAACATACTAATTCTCTTGATCACATAAAATATAAGGTAAATTTACAATTTCGCATATATAAAGAATTATTAAACATTTTTTTATCATCATGCCTTTAAATGAATATTTGAAGATGCAACGTGTTAATTCTCTTTACCGCTTAAAATATAAGGCAAATTTACAATTTCACATATATAAAGAGTCATTTACCACTTAAAATATAAGGCAAATTTACAATTTCACATATATAAAGAGTCACTTAATATTATTTAGACATTTAAACTTATTGGTATTTATTGAAATTAATATTATTTAGACATTTAAACCTGGCAAATTTACAATTTCACATATATAAAGAGTCACTTAATATTATTTAGACATTTAAACTTATTGGTATTTATTGAAATTAATATTATTTAGACATTTAAACCTATTGGTATTTATTGAAATTAATATTATTTAGACATTTAAATCAATTGGGCATTTTCACTAGCCATTTTTATTAAGGCATTTTTATGGGGTATTTTTATTAAGATATTTTTAAGTGGCATTTTCATTGAAGTATACTTTTACCACCCTAATTTATAAGTTTGATTTAATTAGGTTTACATGTTCTTTTTTCCACTCTTGTTTATAATTTATTTTTTTATTATTCATTATTTTTAATATAAATAATTTACCACATTTACAAAAACTTCTTAAGGGGAGACTTAGAAAAATAATTTTAGATAGTCTCTGCAAATATATAGAATCATTGGATAAAGGTAGAGATAATGTTTGATAATAAGTTTATATTATTTGAGGACAAGTTTCAGAAACATATAGATTAAAAAATATTAGGGTTGGAGACAAAGTTGTAGAAAATGGAGATTAGATTATAAGAAATGAAAAAACAAAGTCAAGAAAAGAAATAATCAACCCAATAAAGAGATGTCCGTAATCTAGAAAATCTTAATTCGAGGAACAAATTGAAGAGCTAGAAGAAAACCTAAATAAAAATTTGGCCCTAAATAGTTTAGAAGGTAAATTGGATATTAAACCATCAAAGAGGAAATGAATAAGTTTACAGAGTTAAACTACAAACGTAACAAAAGAGCCTTGTTCCCTCATACTTTTTGGTTTAAAAGAGAAGAAAGATGAGGACACACTAGAACTAGTCAAGGAAGAACTACAAAATAAATTACAAATTGAAACAAGTTGTCTCATAGAAGCAAAGAGTTTGGGAAAAATAATTGGGCACAAAGATAGKTTAATTAGTGTTAAGGTAAWCTCTAATGACGATAARTATGACATACTYAGTAAAACTTCAAGTTTAAAAGGCTTAKGGATATTTATAAATGAAGACCTCATTATAGAAGASCAAGTTGAATTAAGGAAGRAAGTTCAAAAGGTAAAAGAATCTAGGAAGGATGGAAAATGAGCAATAATTAGGAATATAAAAGCTAATATCAGGGATAGAGACCAAAAAGATAATAATAAACATGAATTTGGGACACTTCAAATCCTCTATTGGAATTGTTGTAGCTTTATATAGAACAAAGGGCCTATGTTAAGCTGGATCTTGAGTGAAATTGATAGTATATTGCTTGTTTAAACTTAGGAGGATGAAGAATCCAAGGTCCTTAACATAGAAGATTTGTCTTATGGTTGGTATGAAGCAATAGATCTTACTAAGAAATTGATAGTATATTTCTTGTTTAAACCTAGGAGGATGAAGAATTTAAGGTCCTTAACATAGAGGATTTGTCTTATGGTTGGTATGAAGCAATAGATATTACTATATATATATATATATATTACATAACTTGTGTCATATATTCTATTTAGATATAGATACAAATAGATATCACGAAGGCTCTATCTTAAATCTGCCTTTGAATTCATTTGCTTGTGAAATATATGATTTTATTAGAGCATGTTGATTGTTGGTCAAGCCATAGATATCGATCATAGCTTGTTACTTAAAAATAACATTTTCCCTCACATTAAGCTTCACAAGAAGGACCCTTTCAATCATTACATGTATATGGGATTTCAAATATTACTCTAAGAAGATTTATATAGTAGTATGTTATTTCATGCTTATTAATTCTACCTTTTGTAAGAAAAACAATCTAGATAAAAATTGTCCTTACAATATCTTAGAACATGATATTTAAAGTTTGAGAAATGAAGGCAATATCCTCTTGCTAGGATATTTAGATGCTTAGGATTTAGTTAAGATCAACTTGGTTTAATATGTCTTTAGGTAAAGTATGTTTCCTTGGCATGCATTTGTAGTTATGTAATTCGACGACCACAATATGTTCTAGACTTAAAGTGATTTGATGGTTCATATTCTCCTTGATATTAATGACTATATTGATCTGTGGCTTAACATCTGATTGGTCCATGATCTTTATTTAAAGAGCATGGTCATTTGTAGATGATTGATTGTGAGAAACCCTTATGTATTTTTTTTCCTTTTGCATTAATATATTGCCTCATATGGTCGCGTTGGCTGGGGCTGTGGACTATTTTTCTCTTTGAGGGTTTTAACCACATAATACATTGGTGTACTAATCTTTGATCTGTTTGTGTTAGTGGTTTCTTAAGGTGTTCAATCTGTGTGGAAATACCCTATTTTTTTGAACATGGTATTAGAATCCGTATGAAAACCTACTCCCATTGTTGATCGAGATCCTAAACTCGTGTCATTGCATGAATCAAAATATTTTCAAGTTTTTCTATTTTTATGCCTTTGTGGGATGAGCGGGTTGTTCCATTACATCTAGAGTGCTTCTTTATGCATTTGTGGGACGAGCGGGTTATTCCATTGCATACAAAGGGCTTCTTTCAATTGGAAACACCTTTCATTTCACTTGAAAAGGTTTATGTTTACCCAATATATGACCATTTCTGTAAAATTCAAAGGTATACAGTTTCCTTACGCTTTATAATTTTTTAAAATACTGTGTTGATATTTTGGTTTTTTCTGTTTATATTCCTGGTTTGCTATTCTTTTCGATATGTATATTCTCTTTTCCGCGCGTCTTGTGCGATCTTGGAAAACAAGAAACAAAGAGGAAAATGTTTTCTTTTCTATGTATGCTCTTTTTTTTTTTCCACATAAAAAATTCACAATTTCATTAAGAAGGTACAAAATTACATTCGCAGGTATATATTGACTTAAGGAAATAGCTAAGTATATAGTAACTAGTAAGGGAACCACATAGAGAAAATTACATTTAACAAGTGCTTGAAGCACTTCCTTAGACATGGGAAAAAATAGTAGAATTAAAAGTAGCCTGAGAGGGCCCAGATCTAGCTAATAAGCCACTAAACAAAGCTACAAAAATGTCAAAATAGACTGGAAAAACCCTACATCTACAGGAAAATAGTTCAGAAGTTGCACACCCGAAGATGGACCTCAAAGTGCGGGAACACTACACGCCCAATAGTGGACCTCAAAGCTCTGACCCAACCTCCATAAAGAAGCAGAAAACCTAGCAACCGATACGAAATGCATCAGATCCCAGGTCTAAGGGCCCATCACCTGGTCATCAAACCACCAAGATAGAGCCTCTAGGAAAACCCCAAATCAGATCAAGAAGAAGACAAAGAGGCGAAGCCGAACAGATCCACCCCACCAGATCCATCGCAGGAAGGACCAAAATTTCGAGCAAGAGAGACCATAACCTCCCACGGGGGCAGAGCTACCAACGAAAAACAGAGCTACCGTCAGCCAATACCACAAACAAGCAGAGGAAAATGCGCCGACCGGATGAGGAACCAGTCAAAATCAGTAAGGGAAACGACTAAGGAAGAAACCCCAACCGCCCCAAATCCAACGAAAGGAGCTCTGGAAAATATTCAGAAATGTTGACAATAACAGCTGCTCGAGCGACATACTTCCCCCGAACCACACGTAGCATCTCATTCAAGGCAGCCTCCATGTCCAAGCACTGCATCACTGAGATTCTGAGCAGACATCGGCAGAAAAATTGGTGCCGAGCAGGGGCTAGGGTAGAACCCTATTCTATGTATGCTCTTTGCTTTGCACTTTACGTGATTTTAGTGAATCTGAAACAAAGAGAAAACTGACATTTTCTAAGTAGGCTAATTGAGATATAAACGGGATATTGCCAAGTTTAGTATTTGTTTTTTTTTCAAAATTTTGCTTGTTTTTGTTTGCATACATTGAATTTTGTTTAAGCAAAAACAAAGGTTTTTGGGGCAAGCACACACTTTGAGGAAAAAAGTAAAAACAACCTCCCTCTTTCTTGATGAAATTTGCTATATATATTGCATTAGCTCATTTGGTTGAATGTTATTTTATTACATAAAAAGTCTCGAGTTCAAGTCTTTTTTTTTTCCATCAAGTTACTTTTTTAAATTATCACATAACTTTATCGCGAAGTGCATTTCACTTAAATTATAAAAGTGATTCACTATAAAATAAATTTAATGTTATTTTTTGAAGTTACTTTTTACATGTAACTTTAATTTATAAAGTAATTTCATTGTAAAAG
>SNQJ01S0178231.1:24379-39016 GCA_010110895.2 Picea sitchensis | reverse complement strand
ACAACTTGATAGAGTCATCGTTCAATGAGTTGGAGGAGCATTGTTAGGGACCTAACCCTTCACGTAGGTAGAATAATATATTTCCATGTAATAAATGCCAATATTAATAAGGTCTAGAAATAAGGAAGAATAAGTCAAATTAAACAAGACCTAATAGAAGCTTTCTCTTATCAAAGGATCTTCCTCTAGATTGTTCTTTTGGATATATATATTTAGTATAAATAGAAGTAGAGGGTATGAGAATTTTTGTCTGGGATATTATTGTAATAGAGCTCTTCTCTGCTGAAGGTTGCCCCCTCGAAGAGGCAAGTGAACATTTCTCTCGGTAATCAAAGTGCTCTTTTTGGTGTTATTCTAGTGTTATTTTGGTATTATTGTGGTATTGTTCTAGTTATATCATTGTTTCTATGCCATTTCTAGATAATTATTTATGTTCTACATACTATTTTATATCTAGAATACTACAAGTGGTATCAGAGCACCTTCCTCGGCAGAAAATTGTGGGTTAAATTTTTTTCAGGGTAGAGACGTATTCTGGAGTATTAAATCTACAAATATCTATCGTTATGTGCATAAACCCATGGTTGGGGATTCATACATGCAAGAAATACAAGTGTTACTTAAGAACACATCTATTGGCCACCCTTGTAACCCATGTTGGTACCCCTTCTAGTGGTAGTGCATCAAACAACACCTGTATACGGATCGACCTAGATCTCTTGAATCCCTCTGTAGATAAACCGAACAGTCACCTGAATGTTATAGTGACACCAAGAACAACACTCAGGAAGATACTCTCTAGTACCTAGGTAGTTGGGTAGTATGACTATGGGCACGGTCTAGCCTCCTTAGTTGGTGCTTTGAGATATTGTGACGACTCCCAAGTACTACTATTGGAACCTGCATGTATATCAAAGATATATAGCATAGGGAAAACCCTTTTCTATAGAAACCTTGAATACCCTAACCCTTGGGATGGAAACAAAAATAGAAAAAACAAGATCTATTGCCATGGAACTGTGTCTCCTACATTCAGGTTGCAAAATTACTACACATTTCTTCCTGTTAAGAATTTGGGCATTTCGTCAATGCAATATTCTTCAAATCGGAGTATAACTCCATAGGAGTAAAAAAAAAAACAATAATGATGGATCTTGTTGGAACCATTATTTGATACCTATCTCATTGTATTCCTCTCTTTTCCCTTATCGCATTCATACCTATCATTTTTCAACAAAAAAATTTTACTAGTGGACCCAACCCCCTTCCAATACCCTTATTTGGACTAACCCCATTCGATTCCCCTCGTCTCCCTGATTGTTGTGATACACTTCACCCATAACCTGTTTTTTGCATGTTCCCACCCATCTATTGTCACTTTCCCTCTTCATCATGGCCCACACCTATAACCAAGACTTGGAAGCTCACTTCAATTCCTTGTACTCTAATTTCACAGAGACCCAAAAAAAAGTGAGACAACTTAGTGGCAATGTTGCCACCATCAATAAAAATATGCATTCCTCCATCGACACCAAAATGGAGGACATCAAATAGGACCTCATTACCCATCTTGAATCCTTCAATACCCATCTTACCTCCTTCACTACGATGATCTGATCCAAGATGCATATCCCTATAGATCTTCCCTCCTCTGACCCACCTTTGCAACCTGAAGGTGAAAATTCCTCTCATTCCATAATTTTCAGCCCCATCACTTTTAGTGTGACCTACGCCTTCTGCGGATGGATGTGACCAAATTTGATGGCTCGGATCCCATTGGCTGGGTAACTCAAATGTAACATTATTTCTCTTTGTATGGCATTACATATGAGTTGGCCAAACTTCGGTACGATGTTGTCCATTTAGATAAAGAACGTTGTAAATGGTGGAAATGGAGAAAAAATGCCCGCCAAGGGTATGTAGCTTGGACATATTTTGTGGCAGATATTTATGAACGCTTTGACACTGACACCAACCATTTAGGATGTTTGACAAAGTTGAAACAATTTGGCATAGTGGAAGACTTTATAGCCGCTTTTGAGCGATTGGATTTTCGTATAGAGGGCATGTATGATGCTTTTTTCCGAGAATGTTTTATTAGTGGCCTCAAGCATCAGATTCGTGCCCATGTGAGATTCATGCCCATGTCCTCATGGCTTGAAATCATAGTTGGGTGGAAGCTACTAAAAGAGTTAAGGAAGCACAAAAGGTTGTCTCTTCTCAAATCCAAAAGACCTCTTTTATTCCTCACACTAAACCAATCAGTCCCACTCCTCCTTCTATTCCACGAAAGACCCAGAAATTGACCAGGGAGGAAATGGTTGAATGCCAACTCAAAGGCCTTTGTTATAATTGTGATGAAAAATAGTTTCCTTGGCACAAGTGTAAGGAACAAAATCTTTTTATGGACATCTCGGAGGATGTTTCAGAAGACGATTTTGAGGCTCCCCTTATGGTTGCGCCACATGAACCCACTGACATGACCCCTCCCTCTGACCCTCCTGAAGTCAAATCGATCATTTCTCTCAATGATCTCACTAGATTCTCTTCTCCCCAAACCCTCAAGCTAATTGGTTACATTAGGCATCAAAAGGTCATCATTATTGTTGATAGTGGAATCACTCATAATTTTATTCATTGCCGCATTTCCCAAGAAACTAATTTGTATATCTATGCCATCAATACTTTTCAAATCACGATTGCCAATGGTGGGTCCATGAAATGTGGAGGGTGTTGTGAAAATTTGCGTCTAAAAATTGGTTAGTACCACATGAAATCTCATATATTTTCTATCGACATGGACGGTTGTGAAATTATGTTGGGTGTAGAATGCATAAGGAATTTGGGTCCCATTCTCATGGATTTTAAGGAATTAACCATGCAATTCCACCAGGAGAGCCAACAATATAAGTTCCAAAGCATCACTTCCGATTCCCCGAATATCATCAGTTCCCATCGCATGGAAAATATGCTCAAAAAAGGTTATTCGGGCATTATTGCACAAATCCATGAAATTCAATCCACTAAGACACCCTCTGTGTTGCATGACCTCCAATCCATCCTCTCCAAACATCCATTTGTTTTTTCCACTCCCTAGGGAATCCCTCCTTCACGCGGTGTTCATGATCATTCCATTCCCCTTGTCCCCGACAACCTTCCTCCCAATATTTGTCCCTATCGTCATCCCATTTCCCAAAAAATGAAATTGAGAAAATTATTCAAGAAATTCTCAATGCATGTGTTATCCTTCCTAGTAAGATCCCCTTCTCTTCCATTGTGGCCATTTCCCTTAAGAAAGAAGGTTCTTTGTGCATGTGTACTAACTTCCGCGCCCTCAAAAAACTCACCATTCAAGACAAATTTCCCATTCCTGTCATTGATGACCTCTTGAATGACTTGAGTGGTGCCCAGTTCTTTACTAAACTTGATCTTCATTCTAGATACCACCAAATACGTATGAAGAAGGCATACATTCCTAAGACTGCATTTCGAACTCATGAGGGCCACTATGATTTTTTGATCATGCCCTTTGGTTTGTGCAATTCTCCCTCCACCTTCCAAAGTCTCATGAATCATATATTTCCTCCTTTTCTCCATCATTTTATCTTAGTTTTCTTTGATAATATACTCATCTATATTAAAACATGGACAACTCATCTTGTTCATGTGGATCGAGTTCTCCATCTACTCTCTYGGCACCAAATTTTCCTCAAACAATCTAAATGTGATTTTGGYGCCTCGAAAGTCAAGTATTTGGGTCATCTTGTTGGCAAGGCCAGTGCCAGGGTGGATCCTAAAAAGAATGAAGCTATGCAGGATTGGCCTCACTCAAAGAMTCTCAAAATATTGCGTGGATTTATGGGTTTAATAGGTTATTATCGCAATTTTGTTAAGAATTATGAAAATATTGTGGCACCTCTCACTTCTCTCCTTAAAAAGAATTCTTTCACTTGGATTCTCGCAGYTGCTCAAKCCTTTCAAACCTCGAAGGMAACCATGTGCACCACTCCAGTCCTGGCCCTTCTTGATTTCAAAATGACCATTGTCCTGGAATTTTATGCTTCCAAKAGAGGAATTGGAGCAGTCCTTATGCAAGAGGGTCGACCTTTGGCCTTTACTAGAAAACAAATGTTAGAGTGAAATTTGGRAAAATCAATCTATGAAAAGGAAATGTTGGCTATATTCTATATGGAGTGAATTTGTGGTTCCCTTATCTATTGGGGCACCACTTCCAAATTAAGACAGATCATCGAAGCCTCAAGTATTTTCTGGAACAATGTCTTTCCTCCCCAGAGAAACAAAAATGGGTGACTAAGCTCTTTGAATATGATTATGAGATCATTTACAAGAAAGGAAAATACAATGTTGTTGCTAATGCACTTTCCATAAAATATGAAGATGAAGGGTCCCTTTTTCCCCTCTCCTTCATTGTACTAGATTGGCTCCAAGATGTTCACCAGGAATGGCTACACGATCCCAAAATTTCACATCTGATACAACAATTGCATGCCAATTCTCTAGTTTCCCCATGGTACTCTTGGCACAATGATGAGATTTGATACAAAGGTTGTTTGTATTTAAGTAAAAAGTCAAAACTTAAATCCACATTACTTTGTTAGCTTCATGCTACACCCATCGTTGGGCACTCAGAGTTTACCAAAACCTATGACCGAGTCAAATGCTCTTTTTGTCTGGGATGGTATGAAATAGGAAGTTCACAATTTTATGGTGGAATGTGATGTTTGTCAATGCAACAAGGTAGAAACAATCAAATCTCCTAGCACACTACAACCGCTTCTAATTCCACCTACTATTTGGAGGGATATGTCTATGGATTTTATTGTGGGTTTACCTAAATTGAGCAATAAATCAGTCATCATGGTGGTAGTTGATCGTCTTTCCAAGTATGCTCATTTTTGTGCTCTTCAACACCCACTGTGGCTCAACGATTCATGGATCAAGTCTTCAAGCTTCATGACATGCCTCATTCTATTGTTTTTGATCGAGACCCCACTTTAAATAACAATTTTTGGAAATAAATGTTCAAGATACAAGGCACCCAATTGCGTCTCATCACAACTTATCATCCCTGAACTGATGGTAAAAATGAAGTTGTCAACAAGTGTTTGGAAACATATTTGAGGTATTTTGCATCAGAACGACAAAATCAATGGGATTAATGGTTACCACTAGTTGAATGGTGGTACAACACTTCTTACCATACAAATACCTGCATGACTCCTTTTGAAGCAATATATGGACAAAGACACCTTCAATTCTCTCAGACCTGCCAGGTGTCTTGAAGGTCTAGACGGTTGACCAAACAATTACAGTTCAAGAGGTTATTCTTCATACCCTCAAAGAGAATTTGGTCATGGCCCAGAATCACATGAAGCAACAGGCATATCAAGGTTGCTCTGAATGTCAATTTGCAGAAGGGTATCAAGTGTTTCTTCGACTACAACCTTATAAGAAAAATTCTCTCAAGGCTGACCATTGTCAGAAACTAGCGCCCAAATTTTATGGTCCTTATACCATTCTCAAGCGTATGGGATAGGTGGCCCATCAGTTAGATTTTCCCAATCATTCTAAGCTCCATCCTGTTTTTCATGTTTTCTGCTTAAATAAGGTGATTGGAACTAAGTGCCAAACTCAAACCAACCTTCCTGAGTTGGACAAAGAAGGCTCCATTTGGTTATAACCACAAGCATTTTTGGACTAGCATGAGCATCATTTGCAGGAACGCCCCATCAATGAAGTGTTAGTCCAGTGGAAAGATACAACTCCAACAGATGCCACTTGGGAACCAACTACCATTCTACAACAATTTCCTCATCTCCAACCTTGAGCATAAGGTTGTTTTTAAGGGGGAGGACATGTTAGGGACATAACCCCTCACGTAGGTAGAATAATATATTTCCATTTAATAAAGGTGAATATTAATAAGGCCTATAAATAAGGAAGAATAAGTCAAATGTAAGAAGACCTAATAGAAGCTTCCGCTTCTAGAAGGATCTTCCTCTAGATTGTTCTTTTGGATAGACATATTTAGTATAAATATAAGTAGAGGGTATAAGAAGTTTTGTTTTGAATATTATTGTAATAGATCTCTGATCTGCTAGAGGTTTCCTCCTCGAAGAGGCAAGTGAACATTACTCTTGGTAATCAAAGTGCTCTTTTTGGTGTTATTTTGGTATTATTTTGGTATTATTCTGGTATTTTTCTGGTTATATCATTGTTTCTCTGCCATTTCTAGCTAATTATTTCTATTTTGCATACTATTTTATATCTGGAATACTGCAAGCACCACAAGTGAAAGGTTGTAACATGATTTCTTGGATGTTCACCAGTCTTACCTTCAAATTTCGGTATGTCTGCGGGAAACTTAGTTGGAATAGGAGGCCAACATGAATCATGAAAAATAAGATCATTTAACAACCTCGACAAGTCTTTCAGGTGAAGAGTTTCCAAAAATAATAACCTAGGTTGCGAAAAATTTAAAGGAAAAGAAGATCCTGGATTTTGGATGGCACCAGGTTGCCAGGAAAAGATTGCATGTTGACCAGAGTTTTGGTAAAAGCCAAGGTTTCCTTGGCCAGTAAAGGGGTTTGTGTGCTAGTCTGCATCATCGATAGATTCAAATAATTCGATGAAATACCTTGCATAGGGATTTCTCCCTACATGGTATTCCAAAAATCTTGGTTGGGGTTTCCCCCAGTCGATCCTCCTAGCATAGGAATTGAACCTTTCTCGGGGTTCCATTGAGTTTTGGAGGGGTTGCCCCCAATTGACATCCCTTGCATTGATATAGAACCCTTCCAGGGATTTCCAATACCTTGAGGGGAGAAGGCTCTTGCATCACTCCCTATGAAGGAACAAATCCTTGTTGATACTGAGAGGGGGGTTGAATTAGTATCAAGTACAATTTAAAACCTTTTTCAACTTATACTTAAACCATTCAAATATATCCAATGAGCAATGAACAATATTATAAGAGTTACACCAATACACCACAATACACCATGCACAATATATGAGAAATAATCAATAGTTATTATTGTTCAAGGGAAGTAATGACTTCAAAGGTAGCTACAACTTCCAAATGTAAAGGGAGGATAAACCTCCAAAGGGAATATACAATCCTCAATATCAAGAGATATTTGAACTCTCCATCCTTGCCCCTTCCTTCAAAATTATATGAGAAATAATAAAAACTTACATTGAATCGTCACCCATAAACCGAATCATCACGGGCATTGTGCTTCTGAGACTTCTTCAATTTCTACAATTCTTCAATTCTTGGAGTACTTTCGATCATGTAGATAATATTACTCAATGTATTCTGAAACTCCTCCAAGTTCACTCCTTGAATCCTCCCCAAAGCGAGGTTATAGAAAGAATGGTAAAATTTATTCAATTATGATCTATTAGGAGTGAACTTACCGCGAATGCCTCAGCTCAATAATTAACTCAATTCTGAAACCTGCACACAATAAACTAAAGTCCATACTCTTTTCCAATGAAATTTTTCGCTGTTTTGTATTCGATGAAGAAGTTGTAATTTGTTTTGCAGGAACACTTTTTATTGACTAGCTTCAAGAATAGTCAAAAACCCTAACTTCCGCAGTGTATCCTAGAGGTACTTTGACATGTATTCTCAATACCATAGAGATTTCACCATCTGAATCGTTCTAGAGAAAAAGTTATAGCAGAAATGGTAAGATGACACGAAAATAACATGCAACAGAACACACATCACCAAAGAGACTTCATCCTCCCCTTGAGTCGGCCTTATTTTCTTCTTATCTCCTCACGAGAATTTGACTTGTATCAAATGGATTTATAATGATGTTTATTTATACCATTTTATGTCACTTCCAGCACTAACATTAGGTCGACCCTAACACTTTCTTATTTTGTAATTCTTTTTCTTTAATTATCTTAGGGACTACCACATGTACTTCCTTCTTCAATTCACTTTGTCATCTTCAAAATTCATTTCTCCTCAACAATGAGGATCCATTTGACATGCCATACCATCAGAAACAACATGATGTATACACTATCCATCCATGGGTGTTATCTACATGTGCATTTTTCTTCATGTCCAAAATACCTTCATCAATCTTGCGGTCGAGAACCCATGACTAGGGTTGACATCAGTGGCAACAACCAATCTTCCAACAAATCTCCCCTTTTCGGTGGTGGAAACACTCATTTCTCCCCCTATCATCATGGTCCCAATACTATCCATCCATGGGTGTTGTATCTCCATGTGCATTTCCCTTCATGTCAAAATACCTTCTATCAATCTTAGGTCCAAAACCCATGACTAGGGTTGGGAAATTAATGACAACAACCAATCTTCCAAAATCTCCCCCCTTTGTCATTGATGGCAGCCTCATGTCCCCTATCATCATGATCCCAATTTATTTCCCCTTTGACATCAATGGAAAGGGTGTAATCTCCCTGAGTTTAATGGCAAGGTAACCTTCTTGCTTTGGGGTTGCTCCCCTTGAAAATGTGGCTCAATAATGTATGCTTATTTTTTTGGTCTTTGGGAGATTTTTCTTCCCTTGGAATCCTTTTTATTGTGTGGCTTATGTCTTCTCCCTCTTCTTCATGTCCTAAAAAATGTATATGTTGTTAGGTCTTCTTGTTACAGTTGAGTTGCAACCAATCTTCTGAGAGTTATTTTCTATGATTTTTACATTTTTGGGAGTCAAATGTAGGAGTGTATCCTTGATCAAATGTTACGATAACAGAGGAGATTATGCTTCAAATATTCAACCAATAGGACTTTTCTGCTTTTACATTTTCACTTCCAGATTTACAGTTCCTTTTCCAAATATTTTGGTAGATGAGTCATCTCAAATGCAACATTTCCACCCTTTTTCTTCAAAGTGACAAATTTGCTTTGATCTCAGTCATATGAGATGAGCACCCACTATCTGTGAACCATTCATATTCTTCTTTGCATTCTTTAGTGACTAATTCTATTTGAAAATTTTCATTGTGTGGAATTTCTTTCCTTTTCCATGTTGTAGTTGGTATCTGGACATTTTGGCATATGATTATCTTCCTTCATCTCTCTACAATCTTGTTCTTTGTGACCAAGATTATTGCACATATAACATACAATATTTTGATCCATTAATGGTTCAAATGGATTATAATTTCTATTAGAAAGGTCTATGAACATTTTTCATATCTACTATTTTCACCATTCATGTAGCTTGCATAGTTATTCCTTTCATTGATTCTACACAAGTTATTGCCTTTGTGTCAAAATTTTCCACAAGTATAACAATGTCAAGAAAGAAATTTTGATACACGATAAAATTTACATTGATCTTCTTTGTGGTGTGTGGTCCATTTGGGTTCATGATCTATTCTTACGTAGTTTCCTTCATAATGATTTCTTTTATGCGATGGAGAGGATCTTCTTGATGTCTCATTCCTTTTGAAGTCTAGTTTTCTATCTTGTTGTTCAACTTACGATTGCGGAGTGTTGGTTTCATCGGTTTCAACTTCCTTCTCTTGTTTTGTTGTCTTCAAAGTGTCATTGTATCCTAGTCCTGTATTAGTCTTGTCTTGTCATTTGGAAATCTTTGATTAGTAGGATCTCATCTAATTTTGTGTTTTTGAACTTCTTCAAATTTTTGTTGTTAATAGTAGCTCCCCTTTTTGTGTGATCCAATTATTCTTTTCAGTTTCCTCCGTAAATATTCTAATTGTTCGTTCAAGCTATTTATGGTCTTTTCAATCTTGTAATTCTCTTCTTCCACCTTCTTCGAATTCACCTTTTAGTATTATGTTTGTGTTTCTAAGCTTGCTATTTTAGTTTCAACATGCTTCAACTTTTCAATTCTCCAACTTCTTGTTCACTCCGTGCATTGTCTTTGTATCCCCAAAAGGAATCAAGATTAGTTTCTTCATCTAAATATTCTTCACAAATGATTTCTTCTTCTTTAGAATTCTTATGATCATCATCCACGGGTTTCTTGGGTTATGAAGGGACTACTCCTCCATCATTATCTTCTTCATCACTCTCATCGAGGATATGTCATCATCATGAATTAAGCTCTTTTATTGTTGAGACTTCTTTTTTATATTAGCAGTTTTCAACAATATGTATTCTACAATTAAAGCATTTGGGAGGAGACTTACCTTTGGCCATCTTCCTTCCTTTCTGGAACCTTCTTTTGAAATTTGTTATTTCTTCATCAGGTGTTATCCTTGTCTTTGTCTTATTTATGGATTTAAAGGGTGCTTCATTGTTTATGCAGGGTCACTTTGCATTTTGTTCTCATTTCATATACCATAAGAGTCCTTGTAATTCATCCATTGTCATCTTGGTCAAGTCCTAGTTTCTTCAATGAAAGGACATAGCATCATGCTTCAAGAGAAGTGATCTAAACACTTTTTGTACAATCAACGATTCATCGATATCTTCACCTAATCCTCGATAGCATTAACTTGCTTCATCAACTCTCTGGAATATAGGTTTCCATATCTTCCTTTTCATTCATATTTTCAAATTTTCAAATTCTCTATGTCATTGAAGCTTGAACATTTTGAATTTAGGATCACCTTAAGTAGATATTCTTGAGTTTGTTCCATACCTATTTAGCAGTGCCACATTCCATGACTTTGCTAGCAATGGTTGGTACAAATGTTGCTAGAATAACATGTCTGGATTGTTAATTACAACTCATAAACTTCTTCTCATTTATGGTCCGGTTGGAGCATTATTTGGGATTACATAGCCATTTATGTGAGTACCAAATGTTTACTCTCAAAGCTGTTAGGTAAGTTTCACTCTATCACTCCATTATGTAATTTCTTCCATCAAATTTTGAATCCAAGTACTGTGCTCATGGTCATCCATCTACTCAGGATTTTCCTTCGATTGGTTAAACTATTCTGAAGGCTGACTGCTCACGATGCCAATTGTGATCTTGAGGAGGGTGAATCAATATCAATTACAATTTAAAACATTTTTCAGCTTATACTTAAACCATTCAAAATATATCTAATGAGCAATGAACAATGGTATAATAGTTACACCAATACATATAATACACCATGCGATATATAGAAATAATCAATAGTTATTTATTGTTCAAGGGAAGTAGCGACTTCCAAAGGTATTTCACAACTTCAAATGTAAAGGGAGGGATAAAACTCCAATAGGGAGATACAATCCTCAATATCATGAGAGGGTTGAACTCTCCATCCCTTCCCCTTCCTTCCACTTGAGGTATATGAGATATAATAAAACTTTACATTAAATCATCACCATCAACCAATCATCACATAGGGCGATGTAGTAGCTAGCAGGACTTCTTCAATTTTACGCAATTCTTTGAATTCTTGGGTACTCTGATCTTTGTAGATAATGGTAATCAGTATTCTCTGAAACTCCTCCCAAGTTTCACTCCTTGAACCCTCACCAAAAAGAAGTTATATAAAGAATGGTAGACTTTATTCAATTAGTCTATTAGGAGTGAACTTGCCGCAGGATGCTTATCAATATTTAACATCTGATTTTTTAAACTCGCACACAAGAAACTACCATATATACTATTTCAAATTCAATTTGTCCCACTTCATTTTCATTCGATGAAGAAGTTGAAATTTACGTGTTACCCGAAACTTTTGTTTATTGACTAAGCCGAGGTTGGTCTAAAACCCTATCTTCCTAGAGTGTATCTCACTAATTATAGCGAATCCCGGAAATTTGAAATTTTTACGAGGTACCTTGATATGTCTTCTCAATACCATAGATATTTCACCATCTGAATCGTTCTATAAAAAGAGTATAGCAAAATGGTAAGATGACTTGAAAATAACATACCCTTAGAACACATCACCAAAGACTTCATCCTCCTTGAAATCTGACCTTATTTTCTTCTTATATCCTATAGGAATTGACTTGTATCAAATGAATGTATAATGATGTTTATTTATACCATTTTATGTCACTTCCATTTAACATTAAGGTAGGCGATACTTTCTTATTTTTGTAATTATTTTCTTTAATTATCTTAGGAGCCCTACATGTACTTCCTTCTTCAATTCACTTTGTCATCTTCAAAATTCATTTCTCCCCAATAATGGGGATCCACGTGACATGCCACATACCATGAAACAACATGATGTATACTATCCATCCATGGGTGTTGTATCTACATATACATTTTCCTTCATGTCAAATACCTTCATCAATCTTGTGGTCCAAACCCATGACTAGGGTTGACATCAGTGACAACAATAATCTTCCAACAATCCTTTCATAGGGTTACATAGATTGATAAAGGGGTTGCCCCTTGACAAAAATGCGGATGACGAGAAAGTGTTATTTCCAAAACACCCGAATAATGAGGAAAGGATTAGAGGCCAAATGAGTTCATGAAGGTGGGGCCTTTGAATTCCTCCACTAAACAAACTAGAAATGACACTAGGCCCAAAAGGTTGCTAAAAAATCACCTCCGAGTGAAGGGGAAAGAGGGATATGACCTGCTTTATGGGAATTAAGTTGTGGAATAAGTTCCCCCGAGGGATCCTTGAAAGGGAGCATTAGAATTCCCTACCCTCAAACCAATGAATTACACATAAAAGAGTTAGGAGTAAGTTAAATTCAGATTGAATAAAAGTGTATCCCATATGTGAAGAATTGCGGAAATATTTATACTATAGAAATAGGATGACGAGAAAGTGTTATTTCCAAAAACACCAAATAATGAGAAAGGATTAGAGCCAAATAGATTCATGAAGGACCGAGGACCTTTATTCCCTCCACTAAACAAACTAGAAATGACACTAGGCCCAAAAGGTTGCTAAAAATCACCTCCGAGTGAAGGGGAAAGAGGAGGGATATGACCTACACTGTAAGGAATTAAGTTGTATGTGGAATAAGTTCCCCCGAGGGATCCTTGAAAGGGAGCATTAGAATTCCCTACCCTCAAACCAATGGTCTATAAAGTAGAGTAAGTTAAATTCAAGATTGAATAAAAAATTGGCATCCCATATGTGAAGGAGTGCCAGAAATATTTTATACTATAGAAATATGAACAGTGGTCGAAGTCATGGAAGGGACTGTGCCACTTTTAGAATTGGTAGGTGTCTGACTAGAGGTATTCCTTGTAGGTGAAGGTGGGGGAGAAGGTACGACGCCCCCTCCACCTGCGGTTGGGATGAGAGTATGAGGACTCCTGATAGAAGTAGTATTACTCGCTTCCATAGCTAGTCGCTTAATAGGATGACGATCAAGAGAAGTCACCTTAGGAGGGACTACCTGAACAAGGATTGGTGTTGAAAGATCAGTGATCAGAGTTTTTGGAGGCCTAAAGCCTTCAAATTCGAGATTGCAAATTCTAGTCTCCTCCGATGCAAGAATGTCTTCTCTAGCAATAGGTTCGGGTATAGTGGTGGTGGTGGTGGATCAAAATTTAATGGTGGAAGGACTTGGAGCCTACGTGAATGATGGATTTTTTGATATTCCACTTTGAGAAATGATAAACTAACACTCTAAGGAGAATCACAGAGCACGCACTATAAAGTCCCTAAAGGTAAACCAAGTAATCAATAGAATGGTAGGAAGAACAATTACACCAACTAACACTAGAGAAACTTACATGTGCAAGTGTAACTCGAACAAGGAAACACGCTCCGGGTATACTCCACAAAACATGATCCGACGTATTCCCTAGTTACCATGGTATACCCCCAAAGTCACCTGTGTGAGTCCCTACGAAAGGAAACTAGGTTGCTTGTTCAGAGTTAGATACCAGACGGGTACAGTCGAAAGTCGAGTTGATCTTATGAGCAGGATAGCTAAGTATTAAACCTTTAAAGGGTATCAAATACAACTGAGGATCTCGAACATATTTGAAGTCCACGAAGCTCTGTAGTCAAATGCGGTCAACAAAAATCCCAAGAATGACCCTCAATATACAATCCCCACTATGTTTGGTCTGGCTTTGGAGGGTTTATCTCCTCTACCTTTCCTCACGCGATCTCGTGTTTAGCCTTTGTGTTAGTGGGGGATCCTGACTAACTTCTATGATACTGGACTTTTACACTCCCTATCAAAGATTCTTAAGTTTATTTAAGTGGCTTAGAAGAGTTTCCTCTCCACACCTAATTCAAGTCCTTAAAACCTATTCTAATTGGTGTACCCTATAAACAAAAATGTCTAATTCATTTTAACATTAAGCATTGATTTTAGTGGCTTTATTACTCAGGGGTATGGTAGTGGAACTCGTGGTGTTCTTTGAGAGATGAAAGAGAACATTTAAAAAATGAGCTTTTAGAACATTGTTATTTAAAAGTAAATGAAATCAAATTACAACTTACAAGTGAAAATTTGGCTCTTTTAACATTCAAGGTGCAAACTTTTCAAAATGAAGACTAACATCCTACTATGCAATCTATCCTAGAATCCTGTTTCGTTCCAAATGCAATGCAACTATTTAAACTTTCAAGGAACAATATAAGAAGGAAATTTGGGTAGAGAACTCTTTTGTTTTATAAAAAACAACCTAAGCTATTGTAACCAAACAAACATGAAAAGCAACATGTGAATGTAGTTAAGAAACTACAAAAAAAACATTTAGCATTTTATACGCTTAT
>SNQJ01S0178230.1:0-16844 GCA_010110895.2 Picea sitchensis | reverse complement strand
ATTTTGCTTCTCCCATGTAAATATTTATAAAATCTAATCAGAGATAAGATTATATATTAGTTATTATGCTTTGTTCTTTTTTATTAAATTTATTGTTCCAGTGTAATTCTTAACTTCTAAGAGTTTATTTAACTTCTAAGAATCCATTTAAAAGGTTGTCCCTGTTGAGATGTCTCAAATGGTCAATGTAATGTTTTTTTTTTTAAATTTATGTTATAATCATATATAACATAAACATAATGATATCTTTGTTAAAATTATTTTAACCAGAAAAAGATATATTGAATAAACCTTGCTGCTAAACCTAAACCTAGTTTATAACCTAAACCTAGTTTATGGGATGAAATAAATCTTTACCTAAACAGAGGAAATAGACTATGCAATGCAGAAACTCACAATGTAATAAGGAATTCAATGAGGAATACAACAATTTATACATAAGCGATGGATTATTTTTTAAATTGTAATATTCACATTTTGGGAAGCTCTATAAAGAGGCGAGGAAGTACAACAACCACAGGACGCAAATACTAATGGCTCTTGTTTGTATGGCTTCATTGGTTTCTAAATTGGGCATTCACAAATCGTTTATAAGTTCTACAGAATAATCATTTGGCTCTGTGTAAACCACTTTTAACTATTCCAATGCTAAAATAGACCTAAACTCCATTGCGTTTCCTAGTCTTCCAAATATACATTTATATTATAAATACTAATCATGTTCTGCATTGGACAGACCTACTTAACAGAATCCCAAACACTATAGTGTTATAAACACATAATATTATTCCAAGTGGTTTTAAACTATATTGTTTGTTTGTCTCCCAAACCCTATAGTGCTATAAACACATAATATTATTCCAAGTGGTTTTAAACTATATTGTTTGTTTGTCTCGTGAAAGGATAGACTATATATTAGAAAATGGAAGTCAAAAGAAGTCAGTTATAAATTATAACAATCTAAATTTTAACAATCGGGAAGGAATATCTCCAAGTGGTTTTAAACTATATTGTTTGTCTCATGAAACGATACATTATATATTAGCAAATGGAAGTCAAAAGAAGTCAGGGATAAATTATAACAGATATAAATTCTAACAACCGGGAATATATAAATTCTAACAACCGGGAAGGAATATCTCACCTGTAGCCAAACTTCTGTGTGATGTTCTGCTCCCTTCAGCACCTTCCTACTCCAATGTCTTTGTTTCTGGATTTCAGAAATAGTGTTTTCTTTGTCATGCCCCTGCTCAATTCTGCGTCCGCAATCCCTCTGCAATAACCATAGGGCATGTTGCAAGTGGAGTTATATGATTTTATGTTGTTCGTAAAAACGTAACCATACAACGCTCGCCCGATAAAGGTGAGCATAACACTTGAATAGTTGAAAGGCCGTTCCGCCCGGTCATGGAAACGCCAGGAAACTTGGACATAACAATTTGGAATAGTTACGCATTAGAATAGTTGAAACATGGGCTAGACAAACGCCCCAAAGCAGCACGCAGGCACAGTTGGACACATAGCATTGGAATAGTTGAAAGGAGGTCCAAAGAAACGCCCCAAAGCAGCACTCACGCACAGTTGGAAACCCCAAATACCGGCCACCTGACGAACCGTAAAATGCCACGCACTCACTAATAGTACCAGTGAAAAACTAAAACGCACTTCATGAACAGTAAATTAAACGCGCGCCAAGCTATGAAGGTGACGTACTGTGTGCTAATCACTCAAAAGTGGTAATTATACATACTAATATTTTCCAATCATGTTAACTTGACTAGCACAGCCGCTAACTCGCGGGCTGAGAACGCTGAAAGGTATTGGCTGAGAACGCGTGTACTCAATATAAAATTTCTGTGGTAATATAAAAAGTTTGGCATCAGATGGTTGGTTTAGAAGCAGAACATGGGCATTTATTTAGATGCCACAGTTTAATCCTACTTAATCATTTAAACGTGACAATTACATATCCTTATAGTAATTTTTTAATGTGATTAGGTAAATGTTAAAAAGTAAACATGTTAACGGATGCCTAATCTGACCCATTGATTTTGGAGGACCACTAAGAATATGCCAGCATCTTCAATGCATAGCCATCAGATTAGGGTTTAAGGTTAAATAAGATTAGAAGATCATTAATTGTGTCCATTATCAATAGGTGTAAGCCTTTAGGCTTAACAATTATATGACTACACAGTAATTTTTTAATATAATTAAGTAAATGTGAAAAAATAAACATGTTAAGGGATCTATTAAAAATTGAAAGGAAGTTATGAACAATAAATTTCATTCATTTATTTAGAAGGATGACTAAGAATATGTCAGTATCTTCAAATGTTAATCATCAAATTAAAATTTTAAATTAAAAGATTATTAATTATGCCCATTTCAAGGAGGTGTAATAACCAAATGAATCAAACTTGATTCCAGTACAATAATATAAACAATAATATCATAATTAAATTTAATAAAGCTTTATATTTTCAAAACAAAAAAAATCTTAATAATTATTTTTAAAACTTAAAAAAAATCACTATTTGATAAAAAAATTGCAATTGGCCACTCCTTTGAAAATTCAACAAAAATCGACTCTATGAAATAATCAAACTGCTGATGAAAAGGGAAATTTAATTCGAGAAATCTTTCTTTTCTGGCATAGAATTTTACGTGGAGAGAAGGTTTTTAGTACTTTACATTTCTTATTATGTGTGATTGAAGAATCTGTTCCTCTGAAAAACTTCTAAATATTGCAAGGGTTCCTAGAAATGAATGTGCATTTAAAAATTAATATGCAATATCTGAAGATCTATTTACCATAATTTCATATTCTATGAGTGATACTCTAAGGTTTGCTAGCTGTTATTGCTTTGCCTCATTGTTCTCAAGGAGCTCTTGAATTGGATATCCTCCAAGTAGGTAAAAGTTGAATTCAATTTTCTCGGTTCTTCCCAAAGTACTTGCGTTAACAGATTACGACTAGTTCATTCACCATTTATAAAATCGATGGCATGATTTGAATGAGGAAATAGCTTTATAATTTATTGAATATTTGGAGTGTGTGTTTTTGTAGATGAAGTACCATTATCTTAATTTTATGTTTCATAAATTAAATATACATTATACTTGGGGAATTGCGATATTAAAAGATTGAGAAAAATAACAGAAGAAAAACACAATGAAAGAAGTTGTACAAGATATTTTACCTTGAAAACATTTTATTGAAAAAACCAACACCAAAAGTATATCTTTACTAACATTAACTAATGTGACCAAGTTGGAAAAAGAACAAGCTACATGAAACATTTTACAACGGAAAACAACAAATCTTTAAATAGAATTTATCACATGGGCCACAAAAAGAACAAGCTACATGAAGCATTTTACAATGGAAAACACCAAATCTTTAGATAGAATTTATGACATGGGCCACAAAAAGAACAAGCTACATGAAGCATTTTACAATGGAAAACACCAAATATTTAAATATAATTTATCACATGGGCCACAAAAACTTAAATCCATAGCTAACGTACTCAAGCTTAACTTAATAAATCTTTGAGAAAGTAAAGAATCACTAAGTCCATTTTCCAGTTTCTCAATGTGGGTTGTGTCGGTTAGCTTTTATTTTAATTGTGTTGATATTCAATTTACTTTCCAAACATTTGTCTATCCATATGTAATACTGGTGTCGCTTGAGCTCTTCTTTTTCCTTTCCTGATGATTTCTTTACCCAAGTGTAGAAGGTTGTTAGGTAAATGGTTGTCTTGAGTTTTTTCATATGAATCGATATGAAAAGAAAGATAGTGTTGAATTTTGATTACCTACCATTAAAAATTTTAATCCTTTGAAACATATATTGTAAATATCATACAATATTGATTTGAAGGTAACATTGGTTTTTTTTACTGTAAGACGGTAGTTTATGGTATACCATTATTGAATTTAATGTTGTAATTGTTAGAATATATAATTCCTACTTGTCTAATATGATGTATTAAGAAGTAGAGTCAATCTCTATGTGAGTTTTGTGATCTTATCATTAGGAGTTTGTTAGGGAGTTGGATTTATGAGATCCTAGATTAGTGTTTATGGTTGAGATATTTGTTCAACCTCTCATCCTATAATTGGAATAAGTTAGATCTGATAACTATCAGTGAGCTCTATATAATGAGCCACCAATGTGTTATATATGTAATTAAGTAATCTAATATAAATATGTAATCATGTTTATCTCATCTATTAATTTGGTATCAGTGCCTTAGGATTGGGAGTGACTCCCTCACGGGAGTGCCCAGGATCATGCAGAGAGTAGAGTATTTATGATTGCTTGCTACAGTATGTTTGCAGCCGTTGTTGATTGACGCCAGAGCCACCTATGTTGTGCTTGTTTCTCGTGTAGGATTGTTAAGATAGGCGAAGAGTGCAGAGTTTTACAAATGTTGCAGTAGCAATATTGGTTGTATGAAGCCGTCATTTTGTGCAATACAATTGTGGTGTATTTCTGATCATTGAGAAGCATTGGTGTGGAGAGAGTCATTGTCGTGTGAAATGAACCACTGGCAGAAAGAAGTTGTGTGCTATCTGGAAGCCCGAGAGATGTGATTTGTGGAAGAATTTATGCTGCTTACCGAGCAGGCATTCGAAGTGATGCCTGCACAATGAGCAACTGTAGCAATGAGGATGATCAATTCTTCGAGTCATTTGATCGAATCGCGTCCACTTCTGGATCAGATATCGAAGAAGATGACGATTGTTTGAACGTTGTAAGGAACTAGTACAACCGCTAAATCACGGCTGAGAATGTCGAAAGGTATCGGCTGAAAACCCGTGCCCCCAATATAAAACGTATTGTAATCCGTCTGTGGTAATATGAAACGTTTGGTTGCACGGTTTAATCCTACTTAATCATTTAAACATGGCATTTACATATATTTACAATAATTTTTAAATGTGATTAGGTAAATGTTAAAAATTAAACATGTTAACGGATGCCTTGATAAATGCAAGAAAGTTATGAATAATAAATTTGACCCATTGATTTTGGAGGACGACTAAGAATATGCCATCATATTCAATGCATAGCCATCAGATTAGGGTTTAAGGTTAAATAAGATTAAAAGATCATTAATTGTGCCCATTATCAATAGGTGTACGCCTCTCGGCGTAAATATTAGAAATCGAACCCCGTTCCCCCCATGGCAGCAGCTGCAGCGTTGTCATCTAAATACGAAGTATGGAAGGGCAAGCCCAGTTCCGTTCGGGAACGCTGCCAACGGATTCTCCAAGAGCTGGGATTAAGCAATGACAGAGAGCTCCAACGAGAACCCCCCTCAAATTTCAGGGAACAACAGATTTCTGAAATTCATCCCGACACTCAATGCTCAACCAGTGGTTCCCATGCGTTAGCCAAGCAGCGAGGGTTCCATGGTGACGCGAATCTTATAACAAGGCAAGGAATGCCTGGGGACATGTTTAGATCTATTTCCTGTGACAAGCTATCGAGAAGAACGCCTGCGGAGACAACCTGGAGCATAGCGAGGTCTCGGTCGGATGGGGAAAATCCAGCCGAGTTGTGGCGTAAATAAGACGAGGATTGTTGTTGGGAAATCAAGACATGACTCTGCTTTGGAGAATAAGACAAATCACACAAAATGCCAACAACCAAATACTCATAGTTTTTCTGTCCATGATATTGCAGAGGACTCATTTTTTGAGTTTTGGAGAGGAGCTACAATTGCTGAGTAAAGGAGAAATTCTTGCACCCTGCGTGAACAAGTTACTACTTCTGCCATTCATAGAAGTCGACAGAACCAGGCTTTGTTGGAAGTGCAAAAAGATCTTGTGCATCCGCTGTCAGAGGAGTTGCCAGAGTAGTCGTCAAGGGAGAAGAACCTCTCTTACTTGCATAGAGATCACTACTTGAAAGTGTCCCATCGTGTGTGATGATTTGAGAATGAAAAGAGGCGTTGTGCAATATGATAGTGACACAGGGTATTCGTTCTGAGTGATCTATTGCCATAGTTTGTTGTAGATGCTCGTGTTGGTTGCTGTGAAGGAGCGCTCAGCAAAAGGAAGCCGCCTTGTTGGTGCAGAGGAGAGCTTGAGATAACTCTTCATTGTTGAGAAAGAGAATTTGCTTGTTGTCGTTGTTGTTTGTAGAACTCTTTGTTGCCATGAAGCGTATTGAAATCAGGAAACTGTGTTTTGAAGAGTCGCCAGCCGAAAAGGAAGAGAGTCTTGGTTGTGCGTTGTCCCAGAGGATGTTGTCATTGTTTGTTGAGGATGCAGAAAGGACAAAGGAATCATTTCTTGGAGGTGTTATAGAGAAATGAAGTGAGGTGTAAGTGCTCATTCCGTTAGACTCACACATCCTCCAAATCAAGTCACAAAAGCAACATTGAGTTGTGAGTGATATTTTTTGTTTGAAGTTGTGAGTATTTATTTTATTCAAGTTGTGTGAAGTGGTTGTGTGTCTTAGTCAAGAATGATGATGAAATGTAAATGGACATATGTAAGGGGCTTTTAATATTGGGCATATGATTGGTGAGAGTATTGTTGATATTTTATCTACCTGATTGAATTGTTGTAGGGGGTGCATGATCAGTTGTACCCGACACCCCAGGTTATGGTCCAAGTTGTAATGCTTAGCCATAGGCAAGCTAAATTCTCCAGGTTTGTTGTAAGCCCTATTAGTAAGGCATAAACAGGCATATGTGTTGTAGCGCAGAAGCACATGTGATCACAAGATGTGATACTCTCTCATAGACAGAGAGGTTGTTGTATCAAGTTGTGGAATTAACCACTAGGGTAGGTACGAGGGTGGTAGGTGTACTCGTATCCTAGCTTGATGTTGAATTAGAGACTTTGGATCTTCGATTCAAGGTGGGGATGTGAGATGAAAGAATCTCAAAGTGTGAGACCAAGTTGTGAGTCTTAGAGTGTGAGGGACCAAGTTACGTTTAAGGGAGAGTTTAACATTGATGAGCCATGTAGTTGAAAACAATTCCTAGAGAACTAACGGTTACAACGACAGATGACCCATGTATTCCGGTAGATGGATTGTGTTTTATATGGACATCAATAATTATATGCAGGTACAAGATGCAAGAGGAAGCAAAGAAAGTTCAAGGATGAAGCCCAGAGTAAAGCAAGCTCAAGTGAAAAATTGAAGCCATGACAGTGATGAAGATATGACCACAAAGATATTTAGATAAGTAGTCATTAAGGGAGAGTGTTGGAATATAGAATTCCCACTTATCTAATATGATGTATTAAGAAGTAGAGTCAATCTCTACTTGAGTTGTGTGATATTATCATTAGGAGTTTGTTACGGAGTTGGATTTATGAGATCCTAGATTAGTGTCTATGCTTGAGATATTTGCTCAACCTTTATGCCAGAAGTGAAACATATATTGTAAATATCATACAATATTGACTTGAAGGTAACATTAGTTTTTGTACTGTAAGAAGGTAGTTTATGGTATACCATTATTAAATTTAATGTTGTAATCCTTCCCTTAAGATTATTATAATCGCCAATAACATTAAGGGTAGCCTTAGGATAGAAGGGGATTGGAGTGTTTTTTATGCTCATAAGCCTAAATTTGTGCATGGTTGTGAGGTTGAGATATTCTTATGGATCTTGTGACTTTAAAAACTTAACAATTTATGTGAAGAACTATTTCATTCTTTGGTATATGTCCTTCGTGTCGAAGATTGTTCCAAATATTAGACTTACTTTTTATTTTCATGGATTCTTATATAATAGCACTTATTCATAAATGGAATATTGGTTAAGTGATACAATTGGCATGTAATTTTTTGGGGGTCTTCACTTTGTTGATCAATATCTTATCATGTTCATTAGTAAAGGAAGTTTTTAAATTGTGAAAAATAGAGTCAATATAATCTAAGTATTGGGGGATGTGGGGATCTAGGGGTTTATAGGTATTGGGGGTGTAAAAATAGGTATTTAGGAAAATATAGATTTTTTTATTGAAAATATGTATTGGAAGGGGGAGCTCAAAAAAATATTTTTGAAAGTATTTATAAATATCTAGCAAAATTAGAGATATTCTTTAATATCCCACTAAAACAGGTGTTATGTAACAAATTCATTGAGTGAAGTCTGTATGGTACTCCCTCATTATATTCACAAGGAATAATATTTGTATAAAGTCATATTATACATAAAAACAAACTTTCCTTTTTATTTCATGCACAATCACAAAAATATTTTTGATTTCTCTTTTTGAAAGCTAGCTTTGTAGGAACTCATATTGAGTCAATAGGCTATAATTTTATTTTTGGTTTGTTAGTGTCTTGAAGGACTAGCATGTGTGGTAAAAAAAGTAATTATCTAAGAGTATCTAAATCTTCAAAATAATGGGGATCACACCTATCTTAAACCAGACCAACATGGATCAAATTTAAATGTCTCAATAAATTATATTGTTTGTCTTGTGCTTGCTATAATATTAAAGAATTTTAAGGGGAATCCTCAACATGGGGTGAAAGGAACTTATAAAATGACTATATCAATGTCACAAACTATTACGATCTATACATTTTTAACATTGGACACTAGTGAGTATGGTTGTTACTGTTCGTATATCATTTTTCATTTCTTCCTGTGTGTTTGAGAATTATGTCTTTATGTGAAGAATTAAGGAAGTGAAACTAGATTAAGGGTGAATAAATGTTATATTATCGCATGCTTTACTTTCTAGTTAGGTGACAAATGGATGATTTTATTATGTTTTTTTCTATTTTTTTAAATTGAAAATATAAGTTTTTTATTAAATTTAAATTGAAAATATAAGGCATTATTAAATTTAATTGAGATTTTTTAAAAATAAAATTTTCGGCAAATTCCTCTCCCTCGCTTTTCTTTTTCGTTGTAATTAAGCTCATTTAAAAAATGTGTTTCCAATCTTAAATAATTGTGATGGAATAATACTTTTCAAATGTATTTACAAAAATTAATTATAAACAAATCCATTTAAGAAAAATACTTCCAAAGACAAAATCAACAGATCAAATAAAGTATCGCCACATTATTTGCACAGCATGCCAAATTATGGTCCATTCTGTCTCTCTTCGCTCTCAAATTAATCCTACGAAATGGGAACCACAAGGATTTTTATGACATAAAAAAGCATCACATTTTTGTTAGTGTTATCCCAAAGTCCACCTAATCTTTCTATTTATTCTCAAATCCCTCATTTCTTGGTGATATAGACATTACAATTTATTTGCCACTTAAATTTTATGTTTGTTAATCCACATTAACAATTTCAAATTTGTTTTTTCAATTATAAAGTGAAAATTGATTGAAATATGCTCTGGTTTGGGTTAGAAATTTGAATCCCATTTTTCTCATTTATCAGGGCTTTTACTTTTCTTGTTTATTCTTTGTAAATTTGGTTTTTAAATGTTTTTTTTGTTGGAATAATACTTACAATAGAATTGGTTTAGATTTGAGTTTGTTACAGAGAATTGAGATATTATTTCAATTATCTAGATTGTTTACTTAAGATAGCTATCTATCTTAAACTACTTGTAATTGTATTTATATTACGATTATACTTAATGAAAAATAGTTTTTTGTCGTGTATCTTGATTTGTAATATGGTATCAGAGCTTGGTTGGGCTTAATCCCTCACAACAATGCCCAAGAAGATGTGAGAGTTGTGTTGCTGATTTCTGTAAATATGTAAGAGTGTATTTATGTGTGTTTTATTTCTTTTGTGCCTTGAGAGGGGCACTTCCTAGGTAAAAGAAAGAATCATGAGGAGCATGTCTGAAATTCACGTGGCCATTATTGAAAGAGCTGCCAAAGGGTATCGCTGCCAAATGTTTTGTTCGAGCTCCCAGTTGTCACATCTTAATAGATCGCCTACTGTGAACCAAGTAGAGTCGAATTTCAAATCTTAGCCATATGGCTTTGGATTCTTTAAAGCCAAGAGTCAAATTTCAAGTCTTAGCCCTATCGCTTTGGATTCTGTAGAGCCAACACAACATTGAACATTGTGCTCCTTAAATTTAAAATAAACGATCTAATCTCTGGATCTGGATTCGAAGCAAGGATATGAGAATAATCATATCGCAGGATCTAAGCATTGGAGACATCGTCATAAACTTCAACTCTCAGACGGATGACTTGTTGAGCGGGATGAATGTCGCCTTTGCCAATGAGGACTCCTATCTTCAAGTAAAGGTGTTGCACTTATCCATCTCATAAGATCTCATATGCTTTGATTCTCGCTGCAATGGATAGCTTGCAGATAATTATCCTTCGGTATCCCAGTTCTATAACAAGATATCAAGTCCGGGCATCATAACAATGAATTTATTTGTGGACTTTATCATCGTCAACACAACTAAAGTCTTCTGAGTTGGTTTGATAGATATGTTGTAGTGTTACATATAGTGTGACGTGAGTTATATATTTTATATTTATTTTGGTTTGTAAAATTTATTATGATAATAAATTAATTGAATAGAGTAACATAATTTCAATTAGTTGTTCTCAATGTTTTTAGGTATCCAGAAAACAGTTAATGAATTATCTTTTTTTTCTATCATATGTTGGTGGGACTTGTATTTCAGTGCTTCAAGATTGTCAGTTATAGGTTATCCATATATATATTATTGTATGTGAGAATGTCAGTTGTATGATTGACTACTGAAAATATCCAGTAATCACGTCATTGTCCTATATAACTGTGTAAATTTGCTTTTCGGGGGAATTTCACATATGGTAGTGTATTCATAGGATAATTCAGTATGGAGATTGACCTTCAATAGGTCAAGAAGCATCAATTCTACAAATTGGTTTATGATGGTGAGAAGCATTGTTGTCTTAAATGAGTTGAAAGGAAGCTCGAAGTTGTGGACAAAAGATTTTAGAGTGGATAAGGGTGTTGATGAAGACCATATCAAGACAAATATCTATGTTGAAATTTGAGTATTGTAATTATGATATAACATTTATAATGTAATCATTATGGGAGGGTGTTGGAATAATGCTTACAATAGAATTGGTTTGGACTTGAATTTGTAATGGAGAGTTGAGATATTATCTCAACTATCTAAATTGTGTACTTAAGACAATTATCTATCTTAAAGTGCTTGTAATTGTATTTATATTGAGACTATAAGTAATGAAAAACAGTTTTTTGTGTATCTTGATTTGTAATATCCTTAAATTATTCATTGATGCTTTACAATTTGTGTTCCTTAGTGCTTCATTAAATTTGGTCCATTGATCCTTCCCAACCTTTTTCCATCGGCACTTTGTTTAATGCCTAGACTCATGTTTTCATTGAATTTTCAAATGAGTGGTTGAATAGACAATTTAATCAATCTGTTCAAATTTTTTTGGTAAGTTTTAAAAATTATTAGTAAGATTTCCTGAAAATTTTATTAAATATAATTGTGATTTCTTAGCTTTTATTTTTTTCATTGTGATTAACCTCGTTTCACAAATTTGTAGACAGATTAAAAGGAGAAAAATTAGATGTCAATCTTAAACGATTGCAATGGAATAAATACTTTTCAAACGCATTTACAAAACTTAAATATAAAGAAATTCATATTAAGGAAAATACTTCTAAAAACAAAATCTACGTATCAAACAAAGTCTCACCGCAATATTCACACACCCTGCCAAATTTTGGTCCATTATGTCTTTTTTCGAATTCAAATTAATCTTACAAAATGGAACCACAATGGATTTTAATGACATAAAAAAATACCGCATTTTTGTTGTGTTATCCCATTAGCATAGCCACTTAAAACCGTGGCTGATTAACGCCGAAAAAAATCTAAAAAAAAATGAAACGCGCGTGCATATTGTTTGGATATTAAATCCAAGCTAAAATATTCAATACGACTGAGGGATGTGCAGCAAAACCTTGCTCATAATCAAATGATTAACCAGGAATCGTGGTCTTCCAATAAGCTTATTTATTTAATAAGCTTATTTATTTAATAAGGAATCGTGGTCTTCCAGGAATCGTGGTCTTCCAATGGGCATATTAATTAAGCTTTTAATCAAATGATTACCCTTCCATTCTACTTAAATGGGAGCCGACGCGCTTCACTTTCATAAAAACGTGGCTATTAACCGTTATAAAAGAAGGCGGCTAGGTTACACCTGTCAATTTAGCATTGTTTTAAGTATAATCAAATCTTAATCATTGAACGTGGCAATTTGGTGGTGAGTAAGTAATTTTTTAATCTTATTTAGTAAATGTGAAAAAGTAATCACATAAACGTATGTCTTTATAAATGAGTGGAAATTAATTTATCAAAATCTCATCCATTGATTTGAGAGGACGACGGAAGAATCTGCCAGCATCTTCAATTTTTAGCCATTAAATTATAATTTTAGATTAAAATGTAATTAATTATACTCATTGTGAATAAATATACACCTTTCGGCATAAAAAGTCTACACTATTCCTTCTATTTATTGTCAAATCCTCTTTCACCTCTTGCACCAACTTATTTTACTTGTCACTTTAAAACATGTTTCTTTGGAAATCAAAACATGATTGTGTATTATTATTGCATAGTTGATTTCTTCCTATAGTTGTCGTTCCACTTCCAAGTTCCCTGATCTTTTCTTCATAATTGTATGGACCGTCTTGCTTATCCCGTTTTGTCTATCATCGAATTGTTGTTTCAATTGTCATGTCAAACTATTGATATAACATTATAACATCAAAGAATGAGGTCATATGGAGAGTTACAACATATTTGAGCATCCGAGTCTATTTTCAAATTCTATGTCTTTAGGAATCAATGAATGAATGAGACGCAGGAAAGTAAAGGAATCATGTTGAAGGAATCATAAAAGTTATCAATCAGTGAGGCTTCATTTTCCATCAGTAGGTTCAATACACCTTCATTGACATCGTTTAAGCATGAGACCTTCTGTTTGTTTGATATACCGGAGGATATGAAGCTCTAGTTTACATATGTTATGTCCCGCTACATTTTGAGATATGTATCCTGAGATATGTATAATTCAACATGGAAGTGCATATTCTACCTTTATTTTCTGTAAAGATTATCTTGAATATATGATGCCTAGCTATTTATGTGAATTCCAATGATGCATTCTCAGCTTTGCAATCTTTTCAGGCATGTGGGCTTGTTTATATGGAATTTATATTGAAAGCACCCAGTTCGTGCATGAACACACATAACCCTAAATTGTGTTTAATTCAATTCAATGCACCAACATGTCTACACAAAGATTCAAATTCAGGTAAGTAGACATAAGGGATTCAAATGGGTCTATTTCCATTCTATTCAATGGAAATTTCGTTAATCGGGACGTGGGTTCAAATGGGCCAGTTTTCATCTTTATAATAAATGCACTAAATGAAAATGAAAAGAGTATTTGTTCAAAACAATTAAATGAAAGAGAATTTGTTAAAAAATTTATATTATATTATTCAACTTTATAAAATATGTTTACCAAAACAACCTTTCATTAGAACTCTACTTCTACTTCAGCGATAGTGCCAATATATTTCTTACATATAGAAAATGCCGACCCCTAACTCTACAAATTACATCACTTTTACATCCTTCTATGCTAACTACCTTTATAGATAACTTTCCACATACAATTAATGTTCACATGTAATCACATGTTTGTAGTTAGCATTGAGATCCTTTGGTAACTTTGAGCTTTGGATTGGATGATGACCTCGTAGTTCCGAAAGATGGGATTTCATTCCTCCTTTTAATTATGTTTCATTTGTTTGTGCTTTTCATTGTCTTTTCTTAATTGACTTTTTCTCTAATCTTGTTGTGAAATGACCTCTTCTTCAAACATAAACCGTTAAGTGGACTCTCTAATATTGTTGTGAAATGACCTGTTCTTAAAACATTAAATGCACCGAAGATTAAACCTAGTACTTGAAATGTGAAATCTAATTACATTCATGACCTATAATATAAGATTGAGATAACATTTTTTATATAATCTTGCAAATTGGTATGAAAATGATAGGATAAAAATGATAAATAATTTAATAAATTTAAAACCACAATTAAAACCAAAAAATAAATTTCATTCATGACTTATAATATAAAATTGATGCAACATTTATTTTACAAATCTTCCAAATATATATGAAAATGATATGATAAAAATGATAAATAATTTAATAAATTTAAAACCACAATTAAAACCAAAAAATATTTCAAAGGCATTGGATAATATGTTTTCATTCCCTTATTTAATGAAATCATTGTCATCACAACATGCTATCAAGCTCTTTAAATGTGTTATGGAAATAGCCAAAAACTTTTAGAGCAAGGGTTTTAGCTAAACTTATGAATTTAGTGGAGTTGATTCTTGAAGTTATCAACTACTTCTTTAACTTTTTGCAATGTTTACCTATAACACATTAGTTAATTATTTCTTATTAAATGTCATTGAGATATCCAAAACCAAGTTAGTTCCCCATACTTCCAAGGTGTTAGCAACAATTCTTGTCTTGGGCCCGAGAGCATCCAGAGCTGCAGGTTGCATGAAGAACGCCCAAGCGTAGCACATAAAGCTCCATTTCAGGCTAAAAATCAAGTGAGCGGGCGAAATTACGTTGTCAACGGCCCAGATTCATCTATAAAAGAAGATCGACGGTCGGTGGAAAATCACGGTTAACGAAGTTGCGCCGAGGTTAGAGCAATGGATAGCGACCATATTGTGTGCAGGGAAAGATAACAGTCGTCCATCAAGAAGATGCGTGGCGCGAGATCTAGTCACGTCGGTGTTTCGACATTCGGGGTTTCGAAGGGTGAAGGTTCCTTGTTGTCCTATGTATCGAAACCCCGAACCCCGAAAGCAGCAAAGGTGCCTGAAGTCGGGCCCGTAGTATTATGGGGCAATCTCAGCCGTCCACCCGCAGGAGACACCTGGCGCGCGATTAGTTTCCTCGTCGTTTCTCCCATCGCGATTCCAAGGCTCAAGGTATAGCATCGTCGGGAGATTTCAGAACCATCAGATCTAGAGGGACGCGTGGCGCCAGATTAAGCTGGCTCGTCATTTCTCTCATCACAATTTGAAGAAGTAGGGATCAGCCCCTTTCTATTCGCGAACGCCGAAAGCGCCTTTGAGAGTAAACACAAGGTCACAACCTGTGGTCACTGGGGAAAGAAAGAGTTGCACAAAAGGGGCCAAAGGTGTTGGGTTTCAATCACAGAGAGGCCCGTCAAGACCTCCAGTTTCCATCGGGCCTGACCTCAATCCTGTTCTGTGCTTGGAGTAAATGAACGCAAGAAGGGTGGTTGAAACCTCTCCCCGTTCATTAAGTGTGAGGTATGGAGGGTCTGGCAAGTGGTCTGATCGAGGGGATCCTGTGTACCTGTTTTTCCAGAGAAGTCATGCTAAGTTCTCAACTAGCCAGAGGAGGTCTGGAAACGCTAGCTCAGTTTTTAATGGTTTTGCTACTCCCCTTACATGAGGCATGCGTAGTTAAAGTGGCGTTTGAAGAAGGATATCAGTACAAGTTTGACTGAAGGGACACCAAGCCTTGAGTGACTGGGCACACCTCTGTTAGGCGAATTTATCTGAGTATATAAACTCAGTCTTTGTATTTTGTAAAGCATGGATGGTAGAGCGAAGCTCCCAATTGTAATGTTTTAACAGACGCTCTAGTTCTCTGGTTATGCATCTGTATGTAAGATTTCTTGTTTTATGAAAGACAATTTCCCTATTCCATCTTGTTTTCATCTCATACTGAGGGAGTTCATGATTGACTGGTTCACATGAATTATTGCAATTGTGTTATGATAAAGGTTTTATTGTGGCACTATTGTATTCTCTGTTTTTCTGCGTTTGAATGTAAGAAGATCTCACGTTTAAATGCATTCTCGTACAGTCTATTAGAAACCTGATGTTGACAACAGACCTTGCATCTCTCTGATACAATTCTTCCCCCTACTCACTCTTACTACAACTCACTCTCTGAAGTATGTCCAAGACCTCACATGCCCATGCATGCCTGGCCTAGTTTCGAAGTTGAAACAATATCGTCTGAGTTTACTTCCATTCGATCACCCCTTTCATACATAAATCGTGACATAAAATGATGGGCGTCGAGTTTTTCTCCTGGTGCAATCCAGGAGTGACTTCCGTGCCAACATTTATGGCGCCATTGCTGGGGACGAAGTTGAAATTTTTTCCCTGGGACTGAACGACATTGAGCCTCTAATTCTGAAGGTGCATCAGGTATCAGAGCCTTTGAAGATTGCTACTGTGCACCTGACGACTCCACTGTGGCGACTCCATTGTTTCCACTTCATTGTTTCAGCTGTGGCTATTCTTGGCACACCTGAAAGATAACCCAGAGGAGCTTTCTCGAGAAGGTTTCAGTAGTTGCTTTCTTAGCCTGAGAAGCTTCTTGGGGTAATGACAACGTTAAGATCTAGCCTTTGATGGTGAACAAGGACCAGGCACATTTGAAGCTGTGCATCTTTCACATGGCGACTCCATGATTCAATGATCGATTGGTGACTCCACTGGTTCGATATGGAGAAAAATCTGGCTCAAAGGTTTGCTTTCTGTGACTTTTCTCAGATAATTGGTTTTCGTAATGCACTTCCTGATAGAGACATATGGGAAAATTTCCTCACTGAATTTCACGCAAAGAGTTGGGAGGTACCAGCTGAGCATTTACTGGACTTTCATGAGGTTATTCATTGACTTAATATCATGCACGAAGATGTCCAGATTAAGCTCTTCAGGTATTCATTGAAGGGAGCTGCTCTTGAATGGTGTCGGTCTCTTCCCACTGCAAGCATCTGCTCTTTAACAGGTT
>SNQJ01S0178229.1:7625-19838 GCA_010110895.2 Picea sitchensis | reverse complement strand
ATTAGTTGTAATTATACCTCCTAGTCTCCTATATATACCAAGGAGAAATTTTCATTTTGAATCATCTTGTACTTGAACATTTAAGTGGGGTAAAAGGAGGTTGCTCCCTCGAAGAGGCTTATTATCTGAAATTATATATGTTTCAAGGCGTTGAGTACTTTTCCTGAGGTTTTTCCATGCTATATTGAGGTTTGGTTCTTAACAAAGGAAATTCGTAAATCGATTGCGCCCATCTAGTCCAAGACAAATGGTGAAAGGAAATTCATAAATCAATTGCCCCCATTTTGTCCAAAAGAGATGATGAAAGGAAATTCATAAAATGATTGCCCCCATCTCAAATAAAATGAAAAAATGCTATTTGAAGTGGTGAAAGGAAATTCAATGGGTGATCCGTATTTTATGAGAAGAATGAAATGAATACAGATTATTAACAGGTGCTTAACACAAAATAACAGAGATACAGTAAAACTGGTTTTCTATTCAATAACGAAATAAGCTGAAACTGTAAAATGCAGCAGAAACAAGCTTGCTGGAATGGTGGTGGATTATCTCTGAGAAGAGATGTGACGGTAGCGTGCATTCGCCAGAAGAAAGTTACAATGAGGCTCTGAAGGCCTTTTTACAATAATCCAGAATGCCCAAAACCCTGGACATCCAAAAACCTAACCCTAGGAGATGAAGCGCCAAAAGTCACGTGGGCCCCGTTTGGGTAAGCTAGTACATCAACTTCCCGGGGTCGTAAATTTTTCATACGATCTCCATTTTAGGCGTGTGATACCCGTTGGAAAGGTATCATCGAGGAGATTCATTTTGGGGGATCAATCATGCCTTGGGATATCATTGAGGAGCTCTATATCGAAAAACCTTCATTTAGGCCCTCAAAATGGCCCCGGAAGTAAAAACTGCTAAAAATAGTAAATTGCCAAAAATGTCAGAAAGTTGTTTTGAGCCAGTTGGAAAAGGTGGGTGGCCATCGATATCCATATGGATCAATGGGAGATGTAGATAACTTCACCGGGGTACTAAACAAGCTCGTTGGCAGTGACACAATATCTATGATATCAGTAAGGTTGTTATGCATGTATAAACATACTTTGGTATCTAGTTCTCCTTCCGATAATATTTACATTCTAAACCGACAAGGGATTACGTGAATAGATCATCAAAATTACTTTTCCTTGATGTGAACAAAATCGACCAAAGTCTGATAGTTCAGTTATTTTTTTTTTTTGATTATCTTAAACAAATCCGAATTTAGTTTCATGAAAAGGAAACTATTAATAACCTAACTTGAGATCAATAATTGACTGTGTTTTGAAGGTTTTTTGAGATTCGGTTGAAGTTCAATTTTTCTCTGTATGTTTTTTCCCAAAGGTGTTTCCTAGAAATCCAATGATGACTCCATTTACCAAATAAAGGCACTTGGTCTACTCTTATTCCATGCCTCACAGGGAGACGCGATCCCCAGATGGATCCTATGTTGGAACATATATAAATCCTAAACCTTCAGCTTTACTTTCTTGAACTTCATCTTTTTAAATAATGACTCATAAGTTAGCTTTCGAAGGTTTAAATAAAATTTACCTCTAATCATAGGAAGTGCATGATATCCGTCGTTAATAAATTCCCCCCATTGATCGGACGATCCCCTTTTTTCTCGAGTTTTGGAGCTACTTGATTGTTAAATAGTCAAATCACTAAAGGCCTTGGAGCTTCATGCTTCGATCGTTTCACTAGGTCTTAACGTTTAAAGTCCCGATACCTGAAAAGTGTTTGTTATCACTATTCATAAAACCTTAAAGGATCCTACTCATAGTACATATGTACCTTTTCAATGTTCCCTGGGTTGACACGTGTCATCCATTTTCGACCTTTTCATTCAAAGATTCATACGATTCTAAGTAACATGTGGCACTCCCTAGTCTTGACATGTCATCTAAAATGACGTCATTTTCGACACGTCACTATGGGTAATGGCCTTTCGGAAATATAATAAAGAGATAACTTGCAAATCTACGAAGCAACAAAATACTGAAATATTAAACCTTATTTAGTTTAGTTAAGCTTGATTAAAAGGTAGTTAAGAACTTCACACTTCAGAGTTCGAACCTTGACCATCCATATCATCCTGAAATCTCTGAAGTTTGAACCTCTGAAACCCTTCAAACTTAAACAAGGTTAATTAAAACTAAAAAATGATTATTCGATAATAAATCATTTCGCAGTTTTGGGTTTCGAGGATTCTATCTTGAGCTACCATTAAAAATCATGAAGTCCGAATACCTGAAAACACTTAAAGTTAAACACGATTAGTTAATGTTTTAAAGGATATTATCTCATAATTAATCTTTCGTGAATTCACGTTTTGGGAAATTTCAAACCTATTTCATCCAAAATTTTTGATTGTGAACTGCCGATAATAATGGCATTAATAAAAAATCAATGGTAATGATTTTAATGTAGATTTTAGATCACCAGATAGATTTTCTCATTAAGGTAAATAAATTTATCGTCAATAAAGGTATTCTCGACTCAATACACCTCAGGTGAATAAGCATGCTTGATTTTGAATTCCATTTTCGTTATCGCAGAATAGCAAGTTTTAGCCAACTGAGAAGCTCACGCATTCCCCTGTAACATGTAACCCAGTTCTAATTTCATCAATATCATGGCACCATGAAAGATGGCTAAAGAAGCTGGTGAAAGCGCAAATCCGAATACATATGTTCTGTTAGATACCTCACCAAGAGTCGTAGATGCTGTGAAATCTTGGACACAGGCGTTCAATATTCTAGAGCATGAGCTTGTAAATTTCCCAGAGGATTCTAACGATGAAGTGAGCAAAACTCATGCAACTAAACTCATGGGCATATCTCAGTCAAAGCTACATAAAATAGTTGCACTACTGAGGCTCATCCCATATAACGACGTGATAGGCTGGGCCCTGGAGAACTTCAACATTCAAACCAAGAGCATCTACAACTCTCAAAAGGTTGTTGTTGGGTTTTTTCGACCAGAACACATAAAAGTAATGTACAAACTATCCCCAAAATTTAAATATAATTACAACGCTACATTCATGATGAAGTTTGAGAAACATGAGTATACACAATATGATAAAAGATACCCTGATTTAATCAAGGACTGGTGGGGGCACCCAAAAAAATTCATAGCTGACACTCACAACATGTATGCCACAACATCGTTAGAGTCCCATATGATTTATGTGGCTATGATGTTATGTAGTCTATTCGGGGAAAAGAGCCCCACTCATTTCCCAATATCATGGGTACCAATTATGCATGAAGTAGTCGAGGGATACTCTTTCAACTGGGCCAAGATGTTATCAGATAACCTGGCTAAGGAAATCACACAATACCAATTAGAAAATTCCAAAGGAATACCTGCCCCTTTTCTAGATGTTCACATACATCATGGATTTTATTTGCTTTATGACTCCTTTCCCTCCGATGAACTGGATCTGGACCCCAACTAGCGCTGAACCTATCCATTTCTATCATTCCAATTTGTGGGAAGACAAGGCCAGGGATTTATTCTACGAAATCTTCCATTATGTAGTGGTGCCTATTCTTATCGCCCTATACAGTTTCCCACCTCCCAGAATTTCAAACAGAATCATGGAAAACCTGGGAAAAATAGCATACTAGTACATTCAAGAAAAAATTTCTTACATTAGTGTTTTCGGGTGCTCGGTCCCTCCTCATGCTCTCCCGAAGTTTTTACCAGATCAGCTAGTATGCCGAGAAGTGGCGTATCAAACCGTGATAGGGGGCATCAACAAGGAATTGAATGCAGCCTAGAAAAAGGTATGACCAACCTTACCTCTTCAGGTTGGTATGTTCTCCTTGTTATATTTCAGTCATTCTAAAGTAGAGGCTGCAACTATGGAGGATGTCAAGTTGTTTGACATCTAGTTTAAAAGGCATGATCCACTCAAAATCGTGGAAAACCACTTGGCACAGTACAACTTGAAGAAGTATATGCATGAGAATTCCCCATGGGATGAAATATTCAGGGGAGCTAGGTCATATGAGGAAGTACTGAATAGATTCTAAACTCTGTCACCATACCAACATTCCAACTTCTTCAGTTTCCAAAAGAATAGACGAAATAGTTTGCCAAAGGTATTACAGGGAGAGTCATTAGCCCCTTCGTCTACACATGATATTTTACCTCTGAGTTTTGAGACAGAGAGATCTGGAAAACAGGAAAATAAGGAAAATCCAAAGGACACTAAAGTCTTAATTGAGGAATTGGAAGCTTCAATATCAAATCCACTAGGTCCTCAAGAAAAGGCTCAGTTCAAAGGCTTTCTAAAACAAGGACATGACACATCTCCTTCTACGCCAACCACCTCTGCTACCAAAACTGTTGAGAAACAACTATCTACTGAAATAGGTTCTCCAATCACTTTATTAACACCGTTATAGTCTACTTTCATAAATGTCGGTTCCAAAGTCATTTTTATAGATGATCTCACCCCAATTGCACCCAAAGAGATGCCTCCTTCAGAATTATTTTTCAACAAGAAAAGGAAGGCTATAGTCAAACGAGAGTCACATCAATATGGAGTGATTGCCAAAAGGAAAATAATGATATGTGATGGACATAACCAAGATGATTCATAATTTTCCAAGGAAATGATAGGTTCATTAGGTGCCTTTGCCACAACAAATCAATGGTCTATTGCAAACCTGGACGAGCAACTAAAACATAGAAACCTGTTGGTAGGGAAGTTGTGATATAGTTCAACTAATGACTATGGAATAGGATGTGAAAAGTAAGATGAATAGAGATTTTGAACAAATCAGAGTCTATGACAAGCATCATATTCAACAACTACAAGCTAACCTAGAAGAGCTTCATCATAATTCACAGGCCAACAAAGGCTTGATCATGCAACAAGAAGAGATAATAAAGCAATTTCAAGCCAGGTTAGATTTGACCAAAGGTACATCAATAAAGGTGTCAAATTTTCGGGCTCAAGCATTGGAGGTAAATGAAAAGTTAGAAATATCCCAGTAAGATCTCTTCATGAAGGTCGAGACTATCCAAAAGTGATACCAGGCGGTTGACCTTTCTCTAAAAGACATTTACATCAAATAAAGAGAAGCTCGTTCAGATCAAGCTAAGTTTCAAGAGGCCATCCTATTGGTATCAATGGATGATGTCTCAAATGTACATCGACTTTCTCTTTCGGAACAGACAAGAGGTGATATAGTTTTGAAGGCCCGGGACACAAATTTAACAGAAAGTAAGAGGCTTGCCAGATATGTCACTGAATCTTGTCTAGAAGAGTTGACATCACTAGATAAAGGGATAATTGATTTTGAAGGGAATGTTATTTCTGAAGCCCTGGGTAAAATCGATATAGCTAAGAATCAACATGATTCTAGAGAGAACAAGGAAGAGGCCATGATGACCATTCATAATATAAACCAGATTGATCTCCCTCAAATAAGCAAATGGATAGTGAACCCAGGCTTCCAGTTACAGGTCACATCCCAAGGAGTGAAAAGGATACAGGAGAATCTGCCTCAGCTAGAAAGAAAGTTATACACTTTCGAGGCCAATCAAGAAACTAAGCCTTCAGAGTTGGTAGTGAAATTAGTAAGTAGATGCATCCAATGCATTGAATATGGGAAGACACGCACATCTGGAAGCAAGTAAGAAAGTGCTACTACATGATTGGATATCAGTGAGAGGACAAATGGCAACAAAGCTATGATGACCAAGACATTGTTCCAAAACATCAAGAAGATCAGAAGCAAAAAAAATTTCGGCCAACAAACAAAGAGATTTCCAATGAAGCTCATCATTGTCTATACTCTATTTTCTTATTTCATACATTTACTATTTTTTAAATTATGAGAAGTCCAACCGTTTTGAGTTGATACAATTTTGTATAAATACATAGATTAAAGATTTATTAAAGGCTGCTTCTTGCTGATTGTAATAGAGAAAACTCTCCTTATTGAGTATTAATACAAGTGCAAACAAAGATTCCAAGTTTTGTTTAATCTGGTTTATGTACTTATTTTGTTTTTCCATTTCTCGACACTTCTTTAAGATTTTCCTTGATAAATGTTTGATTTCAATTTAGTACAACAACTACTGTAATCGTATTACATCAATAATTTATTAAGTAAGCATCTTTTCCTCTGTATTTACTGTGAGTAAATCAAGACCTTATTGTTGTGTGGATTCCTGCATTTTATACTTTATTCAAGGTTACAATATCCCTTTTCTTCTACTGCAACAAGGTGAGACTCCTCAGTAATTGATGCCTTGCTTTATTTTACAGTTTTGTGTTTTTCTCTCACTCCATTTGGACATTATATTTTGACTCAGACACAAAATACGACCTCTGTGTTGCCATATTGTTAATTTCATTTAAGGAATTTTCTCATATAAATAAGGTAGAAAAAGCACTTTAAAAAAACACTCTCTTAAACTTTCTTGATGCTTGACATCACTCTTTGAGCCTTAAGTTTAATCTCATGACCAACATCCATTATGATCAAATCCCTTACAAACTTTGGTCCTTCAAGGTGCTTGATAATTTCTAGTTCTTTTAAGAATACATTGCTTCTTTTTCCATTTACTCTTGTACATGTGGCAATTGAATCGCTTAACATGTGTATCCTTGCCATGCATCCTACTTTTAGTTGTTTTAATCTTCGATTTGATGGCAGTTTCTATTGATTTCTATGGTAGTCACTCAGACTTGTCACTTGTGCAATGAAATTACTTAAAGGCATTTTTATAGTAGGATTAATCATGCTCCAGATCCTTTTGCAAATATTGTTAGGCCAACAATTCTTTGAGATAGATTCCTCATACTTGTAGTGACTTCCCATGCTTGTGAAATTATAGTAAGTTACCTATTAATATTTTTCAGCGACATACAACCTAAATCCATTTAGCAACTTAGTGGATTTCCTTACTTTTACCAATGTTCCAAGTGTACTTGGAGGCATTTGATTAGATGAAACAATGGCCAAAGGCTTTGCAAACAATGGCTTAAGACTTAATGCGCCCTCAAGCTCAATTATTCTTGTTTTCAATTTTATTTTTTCCAACTCTTGCTCAGAGATGGAATGGGAAAGAGCATCTCTAGTAGTGAGATGTAATTTAAGGAGTCTTGAGGGTTCAACTCATGAGATGTAAACTTTTGAATTCCATGTTCGAGTCACTTTCTTATTTTTAACGTGGACTTTCTCTATTTTCAATTTTTTCTCTTCTTTATTATATTTAACATTGTGAAATGTCAGAGACTTCTCTTAAAAAATTGTTGGTTCTTCATAAGCCAAATCCTCTGCAATTTGTTGATTTTTAGCGATTCTAAGTGCTACCTTGTCCGACATCGGGGAATTTCCAATTTCCATATCAACTATATTCCCTAACCTTCCTGATTTTTGTGAGTCATTTATGCTTGGGCTTCTCTTTCTCTTTTGCTAATATATAGTATGTTTGTTTTCATATCAACCAGGGGGTGGGTCTTCACCATCATCTTCTTCAATGCATCCTTCATTATTCTCTTCTCTACTCACATTTTCTTCCTCTTTCTTTTGTGTAGAGGAGGAACTCCTACATGAATGGGGAACATAAGAAGATTGTATGTTGGTCGTGTCTTTTCCTCTTTGACTTGTTCTATTTTGTCTTTGAGTGTTTGTGCTAACTTATATGACCAAATCATCATTACATACATGCTTGTCCTTCCTGATTGGGGTATTTGGGTCACTATCACAAGTTCCTTCAACAATCCTTGTGAAATAGTTGTTGTATCTCATGGATGCCAACTGTTTGAAGAATAGTCCTTTAGGGTGAAAACCTCTAAAGATTTTTCATTCCTTTAAATTGAATGGGGTAAGTATTTCAGACATTTCCATTAAATGGGTGGAATTCCTCACTGTCATGTCGACAACATGAAAGGGTAATAAAATAAATTGTTTCTTTCTTTCTCTATCAAATATGATGGACTACACCTTGTACTATCTACAAACCTTTGCAACAAGATATCTTTCACAAAAAAATGCGAGAAKAAGAAGAGGGGTTTATTCACAACCATACAATCTAATGTAAGTATGGTTGTMTTCACACAAAAAAACTCCCTTTCCTTTGCGAAAATATTCTTCTTCTTGAATTATCCTTCCGTCTTTGGCTCCAGTTATAATATAACCAAATTACTTAAGGAATTTATCTTGAATGAGGCAGAGATAAAAAGGYTATTTATGTTTCCACATAATAGAGTACCAAAATTGAACTGGTTCATTATCAACATCTAAATTTTCTCTTATGGGAAACCCCTCAAATACATTATAGTAGGCGAGTTCCAGGACCAGAAATAGTCATAAAAAAATTATAGGTTTTTAAATAGTTAACCATATGAAAGGACATCTCATTTGAGATTACCTTGGCCCAGTAAAAAATGACTTATTTTTTAAAAGAAAAATGCAATACATACAATACTAACCTAGGATTGTGAGAAGAGTATTCTCTTCCCATTAAGCATGCCAACAAACATGAAAAAACATGGTATGGATCCGCCAACAAATATATGTTAATGAATGAGAGTTCAAACAAAATTTATGTGGATGAAACCATAAAATCCTTTAACAAATTCACTCCACCACCTTGAGAATCCATGAAACAGTTAGCTTCTGGAAGCTTAAGACTTTTGTTGGAAGCAGGAAGTCGAATCATTCTTTTAAATATTTTTGGAGTTAATAAAACAAGGTTCTTTCCCTCAAGTGATACTTGAATTGTTCAGCTTTTTAGGTCTAATCGACGAGTACACAAGAAAACTATCTCTCCGAAGTAAAAAAATCCAGGCATACATCCAACATTTTCCAAATCTGTAGTTTAGATTTTTTTATTTTTCTTTCATTCAATAGTGAAGATCTAATACTAATAATATGCCATAGACCAATGGAAGTCTTTTTATTGGCAGGCGAGAGAGCTAGTAGTATTTATACAAAAGGGTTCTTTCCTACTTCTAGTTTCCATATTCCTTATTCTTCCAATGCACTTTGATATACATGATACAATCACTTATGAATTATGGATCCCAAGATTATTTAAAGGCTAAGTGCATGAATTACATATGTACAAATTCCTTTTGAAATACATGAAACAACAAATGTAAGTTATTTTGAAAAGAAAGAGATTTATGGGAAAGCATGATGATTAATTCACATTATCTTCAGATCACCGCTCTTTACCTTGCAAATCAGAGCTAATTAATGTGCAATAAGTGACCCTTGAAGAACGTATACGACACACAATCTTTATAAATATTTCACTAAGTATAGATATAAAGAGATCAATCCTTATAACATTTGTAGTGTGGAACTTCAAAAGTGCAGAAGTGAAAGAAGTTCATAAGGGAAAGGTGTGTGGAAATGCAAAGGTGTGGAGGTATGGTGAGTGCAGAGAGTGGGATATGCAAGATGTTCCACACAAGAGTTGTATAGGAGAATATGTGTGTGGGAGAAAAGGTTGTGTGGAAAGGCGGTTTGTGAAGAGAGGAGAGCGATGCTGGGTCTTCCACACAAAGGGAAGGTTGAAGTAAAATTAAGAATTGGGTTGTGTAGGATAATGTTTTGTGCGGAGTGCATAGAACTTGTTATAGAAAATGGAATCTTTTCATAGGATAAGGAATCCCACACACACAAAAAAAATTCTAAGTGTTGTGAGATTTGTTCCCAAATATAAACAAAGGAAAAAATGGGTGGAAAAAGGTTTCTATGTATGGCATAAAAATAAAATAAGGGAACACATGAAAATGGGTCAACACCTTTTAACTCATCAAAATTATGGTGATTTAGGAACACTTCTCTTAAAGCTTTTTTAGCACACAAATAAACTTCTATAGCAAACCAAGTAATTATTTGTTAAGGTCTGATAGACCAAATTTGGTCTCAGTTGATGTTAACCATCTTCGTCATTTCTATTTATGTCGGAACCTAATATCCTTCATTTTATTTATCTATATAACAACTTTTATAGAAAGTGTACATATCAAATCTCTCTCTTTCTAATATATAAAAATATTTTTATTTCGGTTCATATCTTTGTTTCGTTAACACAAATTATTATTATTTATTAGAAATATTGTATTTTTTGAAGTTAATATATAATGACATAAGTGTTACCCATGTGACATCATCTTTATCATATTGAGATGTCGACAAAGTAAATGTAAAATATCATATTGAGATGTCGACAAAGTAAATGTAAAATATCATATTAAATAATTATAAGTGTAATTAGTTACTTAAGTTTCATAAAATAAATTAACATTTGATTATCAATCTTTAGATTTGAATTAAGAAAATAATAACCTTAATTTTTTTTATTATAAATATAAATTTTAAAACTATAATGTTATTTATGTTTTTATGAAAATAATTTTTTTTATTATAAATATAAATTTTAAAACTATAATGTTATTTATATTTTTATGAAAATCAAAAACTTAGGTTTCCTAATTCATTATCTAAATCTATATAAATTATATATATAATTCATAAAAAAAAAAATCTAATAAAACCACCCACCAAACATTGAAGTAAAGGATTTGAACTTCAAAGATAAACATAAACAATAAACAATGTGAAAACAAGTGCCTTTGAATGGAGAGTACACTCAATAATTTTGAATGGATGTTCTCTCTTTTGCTATTTAAGTTGTCTCATTCATGGTGCCTTACAATTTATATATGAAAGGATGATTCTTTTGATATAATCGAATTTATTTTGACCTCTCTTATTTTAGATGGAGAAGTGAAACTTTTATAATATTTTTTTGAAGTTATCCCATATAATTTAATTATTAATTTTTTTTAAAAATAAATATAATTAAAAATTTAAATTAATTTTTATTGAAATGATTGAAGTGATTTTTTTACTTCTAGTACCATACTTTGTATGGTTATAAATATATCATGAATATGGAAATCATATAATACATTTCATTTTATATTTTTATAATGATGATGCTTAATCTTTACTAAAATCAATTGGTTTATCAAAACTTAATAAGATAAGAGATTATTTCAATTTCTTTAAAATTGTATTTCTATGCTCAAAAAACATTGAGAGAAGTGTTCCAAGATCACCATAGTTTTTATGAATCAACAAGTTATGAAGGTTTGTAATGTGACAAATATTTGTAAGTTGGGATCTAATATGGATATAGGCAGGGCAATCCAAGAGGAAGTGTTTTTCGTCTTCTACACGCTTAGTGTCACAAAGGTGACATATTCTCTCATCCCATAATGTATTGGGAGTTGGCCAACTAACGGTTCCACTATGTAGCTCGTGAGAGTTTGTTCTTATTTTAGCAATGTTGATTTTCTTCTTTGCACTTCTCAACATTGAGAGGTAATTTTGATCTTCTAAATTAGGGTTGACCACCTCTTTATAGCATCTTAATTTCCTTTTATCCATTAATTATTTATCACACCACATATTCTTCTTAAATTTAGTAGTGATAATATTTACACAATGGTTAGAAACATATATACAATATATATTTTTATGATAGATTTTTATTTTATAATTATAATATTTATATAAATTTTAAGAATATTTGTAAACATTATACTTTATGAATTGGATGTCAATAAAAAATGTTTTTGGACAGTGCATTTGTTTATTTTTAACTATGTTTTTAATAAACATGTTAGGATAATCATGTATAGGGTGTTAGGGACACAAAATAAGAGTGGGAAAGAGGTTTTTCCCTTCAACTTTTAGGTGGCAAGGTTAGTGCATGATCACAACACGTGTGAGGCTTATGGGAAGGACCTTCACAATCTCCCCTAGTTTATTGATTAGTATCATATTTACTCTCCTCCTTGTTGTCATGATAATCAATGTTGGTGGTTGAAGGTGATTGTTAGCTTCATTTGTATTTGTGTTGGTTGAATGTGAATTCTTGGCATGTAAGGGGTTCTTTGGAGCTCCAGGGCTTATGATTTTTTTTATTTTTTATTGCTAGCATAGATAATGAATTAGGTGGTGAATGGCTTAGTTTCTAGGACCTTAAAAACCTCACTCTAGGGTCATTGAGATTCTAAGCAAGAATGAGGCAAGATGGAGGATTTTCTTCTAGAGTTAGAGGTGCACAGGGATAGGGAAAGTGCACTAGATCTATTGGAAAAAGGAGGCGAACCCCTTACTACCA
>SNQJ01S0178227.1:1474-19704 GCA_010110895.2 Picea sitchensis | reverse complement strand
TACATAGTGGCAAACTTGATGGCCTCCATCTCTCTCATGGGGTTAAGTTGCAGGTAAGTATCCAGCTTCTGCACCCATGCTTGTGCTGTCATCTTGGCCGTACCATCAAAGTATGGAATCTCTTTCTTCCCTGCCCTTCGTTCAAACTCAAAGCTGCCCCTATGGTTCGTCCTAGGTTGGTTTCTGAACCTGAGTTGGCAATACTGGTCTAGGGACATCTGTCTTTGAACTCTCATATCCAAGCTGTAGTATTCCTTGGTACTCCTAGCCAATTGTTCCACAAAGTCTTCAACCTGTTCATGTTGCCCTTGCTCATCTGTGAATGTGGGCATGTACGGTCTGGGGTTAGCTCTGCTACCCGAATGTCGGCCTAGCTGTTCATCTGTGAACATTGGCATGTATGGCCTATGATTGGCCCTGCTACCCATCTGCCCATGGGATGTGCCACATCCTAGACTTCCTTAGGATCCCGGTGCTTTCTCCGGGTTATATCTGACTTCCTCATGGGTTCCACTGGAACCACCAGCCTCCTTATTCCCATACGTATCAGGATCTTTTCCTCGATGGGTTACTTGCATCAGAAGGTCAGTTATCCTAGATTGGTTCTCATTCATCTTCTGTAGATTCTCGTCAACCTTCTTCAAGGTTTCAGAAATTTCGGCCTGTCCCCTTCTGCTGGTTTCCTGATACTCATCCAAATGTTGGACCAAGGTGCTTTCTATGCGGTTCATGTTTTGCTGGAACTTACCAAATTCGGCTACTAAGAAAGCCAAGCCCTGAGGCTCATGGTCATCCCCTTACCCTTCCATTTCTGCCTCAGTTTCACTACTGTTTTTCTTCCTCCGACCCATAACAATTCCACTGTACCTCTACATGCGTCAATCCCTCCACAGGTTTGGAGGATCGAAGCTCTGATACCACTGTAATGATCCCAAGCCAAATTTTTTGCTTGGTATCACTAACTACTACTAATTTATTGATGTGTAGGTGTTTATTGAGTTATTAAGTGCATACAAGATTCATCCAACACATGAAGATCATAACACATTCAAGACATAGAAGCACAAGCAAGATCTGACCTTTTTATTATGCAGAATCAATACAATAGATGGCCTATCTAGCATAAACCTCATATGGTCGTACAATCAATAGATATGAGCTGCTACAAAATGCTCTGCCGATACAAAAGAAGCCTCCAAAGGCTGAATAAGTAATGAAGACCAATACCTAGCAGATCTGGATGTCAAAACCCTCCAGCTGAAGAGTGCCACGCGCCAAGTGAAGACTGAAACCCTCAAGAATTCGGCCCTGATGGAAAGATGCTCCAAATGAGCCCAAACTCGGTCAAGTGATAGATCAGGGCAGTGGGAACCTCCTCCTGAAGTTTCAAGCCCAACGTCCAAGTCCAACCCCTCCAACTGCTAGATCTCCTAAGGGAGTTGCGCCCTCCTGAATAGCTGAAACCCCAATGCAACTCGTCCCTGGAGAAATACACATCCAAATGGCGTGAAACTCCCCAAGAATATAGATCGGGCTATGAAAATCCCGTGGGAGAAGTTTCAGAACCAAATCTCAAGCAGATCTCCCTAGATCTGAGTTTTTCTGAATCACAGGACGTCCTCTATGGCTCCAAGACGTCCCAATCTGCAGATAATTATATGATGATAATAACCCTCCAGAAAATTCCTCAAACTGACGATCATGCCCCTGCAAACAAAACCCAAGTGTCGGAATGGCCCCAGGCCCTCTGGATGAGCTGGATCGAACCTCCCTCTAGATGATGGTGCGCCCTTGCTGGAATCACCAGAACAATACGGCTTGCTACCTTCTGAAGCGCTAGATGGAGATGAGCTGAGACTAGAATGGTGTGGAGGAGTCTTCCATCCCCGAGACCAAGCTGTGGAACAAGGTGAGTGGATATTTCACCACTGAGTTGCTCACAAGGGTTTGTACAACAAAACCCCCAAACTGAATGCTCAAGAACAATAGCAAATGCTAATCCAAACTAGAATGAATAATAGGTGCGCCCCAGCCTCTTACTTATACTTTTCCTTCTAATTCTTTGTTGAGTTAGGTTAACTCCCAGGGTTACTCTTCTATTCTTCTGTTGAGTTATCTTTTACTCCTTAATCCCTTTTCTTTCTTGAGTCAACTTAAAAATATAACTTTTAGCCTCATTGACTTCCCCCTTCAGTGTGAGACTATGACCTAGTGGGGGTGCCCAGGCTACTGAGTCTCCTCATCACCTCTCTAAGAGGTGGGGGACATTACATGGAGGGCGTAGCTATTGATGTGCAGGATCATGCCCGACGGACAGGTACCACATTGGACAGGTACACATGGGGAGATGATTAGTTTGGACCTCCATGGGGCTAAAGAGCCCACCAGTTGGATGCTGAGACCCCAGCAGGGGGCAGAGATAAGACATAGGGGTTTGCACTGGAGAAAAGGAGGACGTTCCATTGAGGCACCCCGGCAGAGCCTTACCTAGGGGGGTTGTGCCCTCTTCATTGGAACGTTGGCCTTGGAAGGCCCAGGAAGTCACCCAGTTGGCTCATGACGTCATCCGGCTTCATGGACATTTTGGAAGACAGTCATGGCAGTTTGGCACGTGTGGCAGGTTGGAGAAGCCCAATGAGGGCTAACGTTTTGCTCCAGGAGGCTGCATTTTCCCTAGAAAGGGCTAATGTCACCCTAGAAGGGGCATGACGTCTTGCTTTGCTTGATTAGGGTTTTAATTTATGACATTAATGTAAAACAATATTATTTGGTATTTTGGCGTTGTCGGCCTTTTAATGACCTAAAATTTAATTAAGGTCATTGCCACTATATAAATTGAGGGTTTTTACTCTCATTTTAGCATGATCTTTCACTCACTCATTAGTGAGGTCTGAAATTTGCGCCCTATTCTAGGGTTTTGGCTGAAATTGTGAGGCGCACTTGTTGAAGGAGATCATTTTTTGACTATTTTGGCATTTCTTCTTGGTGGAAGGTTTACAACTAGGGTTTGGCTACTTGAATGAATGGTTTATGTAAGTGAATTTCTGCAACACTTCTTGACTGAATGGTTATAGTTTTATTTACTTGCATTTGTTATTATAATTTACTGCAGTAAAACCCTAGGTGACAAGCACATGCTAAGGTCCTTGTCTCATGTCCCTACCAAGTTAAGAACTAATTTGATTTGCTGAAGTAAGATAGAGCCTTGCCATAGCAACACTCTACCTCTACTCTTCTAGCTAGCTGTTTTTTCCTTGTTATTGAGCTAAGAAGGATGAAGACGTATCAAGGGCTAGGGTTTCTACACCTTGATGAGCCGTTTTCCCCTAGGGTTTGTTTGATGAAGCCTTGCCTTAGCAACACTTCACCTTCTAACTCTCTTGTCTTTAGCCCTATGAACTCTTGCTCAAGCTAGCCGATTTCATATTGCCAATAAGCTAAAGGAGGAGAAATCACTAAGGCCTAAGGTTTCTACACCTTAGCGAGCCTTTCTCCCCTAGGGTTTCATTGTTGGGGCCTTGCTTTAGCAACACCTCAACATCCAACCCTCTTGTCTTTAATTTTATCATTATCATTTAGTCCTTCAACCTTTGCAGCCTCTTTTGACTCCATTTGCCCTAGTAGCGCACTGGTCTAAGACCTCTTGTATTGAGTAACCTGATCACAAATAAATTTCTAAACTTTGAACAATATTTAACTCTTACTAACCCTAGCCTAGACTAATCTTACTAACCCTATTGTTGCCGTCACCTTTCTATGCTATAAACACCCTTATGCAGCTTTCGTTTTACCTTTAAAGCAATTGAATGATTGGTCAAGGCATCGTTTCTAAAGTGTTGATATTGTTGCATTGATTTCCACTCATCGTTAGAGTTTCTTTAGTATTTAAATTTTATTGTGAAGTGATATTGTAATCATTGCTATTGTATAAACATTTATTTACTTCGTCAATATTATTGCTCAATTGCTTATTATCAAAAAGTCATTGATTATATGAAGCACTAACCAACAAGTAAGCTTGCACATGTATAGTTTCTTTGTTGCTTTGTCTCGGGCAGGTACACTTCTTTGTTACTACTTCTAGTTATCTTTTATCTTTATTAGCTATTAAGCTGGACTTTCTGATCAGGCGGTGACTTGTGAGGGGGAATAATATTTTACTTAGCCATAAGCCTTTGCCTTCTCGAAACCCCAGGTCACCGGGGACCCCTTGGGCCTTACCTCCCTAAATAGAAAGAGCCTTCCCATTGAGGTGAGAGTGGTGGGATTGGTTTAGTTACGCCAGTTTGACCTCCTTTCATCCGTCTATTATCTTAACTACAAACTGTGCAATAACATTTTGGCATCGTTGCTGAGGAACACTGAGTCAATTCTCCTCAAGACGACACTTTTCGGTAAGCCTTGCCTCAAGAGTCATTATTTTACAAGCTTACCTGGCGACTCCACTTAGGGTGTTTTCCCTTTTCCTTTGATAATTTCAAGCAAATTATCTGGCGACTCCACTAACCTTTTCCCAGGTGCCACCTTACTCTCAACTCTGTGATATTTCCAAGTTATGGGATGATGGCGTCCTGCGAACCGTATCAACTATTGATTTCAAAAGTCTTCAAGGATACCCTACTTGTTTTGATACAAAATGGTCAAACAACCTTTCAAGATTTTGGGGCCTCCCAACATCCTCACATAAGTAATTTTTTGGAGTATATAGCCAGTGGGAGTGGGGAGGGAGAGTCCATGTTTCGATAAAATTATTCATACTCTCTATGCCATCCTTCTTGCAAGATTGGTTTTAAGGGTTATTTGCTGATGAGGGGTATATCATCTTTCGTACACCTCATCATTATGTTTGTTGACTTTACCAAACCATTGCAAGACATATGGAGACACCCTTCAAAATCTCACAATAGCCTTGGAGATGGGGGATTCACTACTGAGATAGTAGAAGATCTGGGAATCGCGTGTCCATGTTTCAGAAAGCACCAAGAATCCTCTGATGTTAAAGAAGATATTCATGAAGAACGTTGTCAATCCCTTGAAGAGGGGCAAGATTTCTCCCATGATTCAATAGAGCAGGTGAAGATATAACTCAAGAGTGAATTATGAGGATGAAGCACCGATGATCGCTCCTCAATCTGATAAAGCTCTCCAAGATCCCTATCCCTTGCACAAGATAGAGGCGAGGTAAGTCATTTTCCTTTCCATTTTTTGATGATACCTTGTTCTATGACTTAGAGAGTGAAGAAGAAATGGAACCCTTGGACAAGCTAGATCCTCTGTATCTCAAAGGCTGAAGATGTAGAGGCGGATCTTCCACTTGATGAAGTTATCCATATACTTGAAGCTCCTGCGGAGGAAGGATTAAGGTGAGTTATTTCTCCTTCAAATTTTAATGATTCTTTATCTTATGATGTGAAGAGTAAAGAAGTGCTGGATGTTTTAACCCCTTGATGTTATGATGAAAATGAGGACTGTTAATTAATATTGATGAATTCATACATGTCGGCGTAAATGGGATGTGATTGGATGATGTTGTTAATGTGTGAAAATAGCATTATATTCAGCGACACATTCGAAGTACGAGGTGCGAAATATTGACTAAATATTCCTTGAAATTTACGACACATTAGAGGGTGAAACACATTGAATAACGTTTTCTCATTAACTTGCGTAGTCGATGGAAAAGAATTTCGAGCACACTCATTTTAAACCAAAATTAAATGGCGTGGGGGTTTTAAAAGCCCGTGGGCTTTTGGTTTTCTATTTCACTGTGAAGTGTAGAGAGAGCAAAGAGAGGTGTGGAAAAACATTGTGCATCTATCCAAGGAGGGAAGCCCGAGTTTTTGCTTTGTTTAATAGTGAAGAGATAAAGATTTCCAGGTATGATCTAAAGCGTTTTTTTTTCATTTGTTTGAAGATTTGAACTTTCTTTTTGTTTAGAGTTTGGCTAGGGTTTGCATTGTGCAATGTGTCTCTTCTTATTGTTTTGAATGGAAGATTCAATCATTCTAAATTTCTAATTCATCTATCTCTTATTAATAATTATTTAACCTTTGCATTATGGAATTTCTAATTCATCTATCTCTTATTAATAATTATTTAACCTTTGCATTATGGTGTGTGTATTTATTTTGGGTTTTGTGCCATAGGTTTAATATTTTCATCTAAAGAAAATGCGGAAGCCATTGGATCCAATGTGGGTGTATGGTCCACCAGTGCAACTTCCCAATAGACAAATATTGACATCCAATCTTTGCGGCAAAAAGATTAATGCCGGAATTAGCCGCTTGAAACACCACCTTGCCAAAATCCATGGGTTTGATGTTGATCCTTGTCCAAAAAGTACCCCAGAAATTATGCGTATTGCAAACCCATCACTCATTAATATGGCTAATAGGAGGATGCGTAGAATACAAAGAACTTGCGCATTCCATTGCAAATAGATACATTGGAACAAGTGCCTCTGAGGAGACAGCCGGTACCACAATCCCTCCCTCGATACAGGGCCCTCCAACCTGTGACCCCTCATCAGCCTGTCCACTTTGTGATGAGGTCAAGACCTGGGGGGCAACCTTCTTTTCGGTCATTGATTAAAACAAAGGAGACGGAGGAGGCCGACAAGCTTGTGCCAAATGTTTTCTTTGGAGTGATATACCTTTTAACATTGCCAACAACCTTCTACCATCCCATGTTTTGGCTGCTTTGCAATTGTTGGCTAGGGGTATAGGGGCCCTTCCTATCATGATTTGATAGGGCGTCTCCTTCAAGGGAAAAGGCCAACTGCACAGAAATATCAGCTCAGCTCAGGGAAACATGGAAGATAGGATGCTGCTTGTGATGTCGGATGGGTGGGCCGATGGAAGGATCAATTCTAAACTTCTTGGTTAGTTGTCCCAAGGGGACAATGTTTATCAAAATGTTGATACAGATGCATATACAAAGATGCTATGTGAGTTGTTGGATGGCTTTATCCAGAGATGAGCTAGCAGGTATGTTGTGGGAGGTCATCATGAGCAATGCGCTAATTATGTTCTTCTTTGGGAGGATGCTTATGGAGAGGTATGCATCCTTGTACTGGAGTCCTTGTGCAGCCCATTGCATTGATTTGATGCTAGAGGACATGGAAAACTTCAACGAGATCAGGAAATCATTGATTCAGCTCGCAGTGTGACAAAATATATATATAATCACACATTTGTTCTTTCACTCATGAGACAATTCAGGGAACAAAGAGTTGAATGCGTCCTTAATCACGTTTGCCACCCACCTTCATTTCTCTTGATTAAGCTCCTCAAAAGTATGTTGGACTTACAAAGTGTTTCTTTCGATGAAATTGAAGTGCTTGTGTCTACTCTTTCAAACATGATGGGCAAACCATAACTTGTGGGACATGACACAGTGATACGGAGTAGAGTAGAAAGGTTTGTAAACTTAGTGAACCTTTGGTAAAGGTTCTTCAATTGGTTGGTGATAAGCCTTAATGGGCTACTTGTATGAGCCATGGATAGAGACCAAGGAAACTATCTACCGGTACTATGAGAACAAGGGAAGAAAAGGACTCACCAAGAGAGTTGAGATATGGGGTGTGATTGATGAGCGATGGAACAACACTATCCATCGTCTGATTCATGCAGCATGTCTCTACCTCAACCCTGCATTCGTCATGCTTGTGGATTTAATTTTGATGGTGAGGTCATTGATGGATTCCTCCAGTGTGTTCAAAGGATGGTCTTGACTCCATTTGTCAGAAGATTTCTAGACAGAATGAGATATATAGGATGTATCCAGGGATGTTGGAGCTATGATATGGCTGTCCAAGATATGACCACAAGGATGTTAGGTAAGCTTCAATTTCAATTTTGTTTATTCCTTTCTATAAATGTCATATATAATATATGATTGCTTGATGGAAATCAGAAATATAATTCGTTGTCTTCTTTTCATTTTATTCAATGTAGATGTCTGGTGGAAACAATATGAATTTGAAGCTCCAGGCTGACTTACCCGTTCAGTGCTTAGTGAAACTTAGAGTTCTTGAGGTTGTGGCATAGTGGAGTGTCTGAAAAGATACACTCCAAGAATATAACAGGTTAGAAATGTTAAAATGCAACAATCAAAGTTTAAATTGTTTAACTTTATATTTTAATTTAATTTTACAATTTAGTGTTACTATTTATTTACCATCACTATTATAGCTCTCAATGTTCATACGGGTTAAGTACCGAGCGCCTTAATGGCTTGGTATATGTCTACTACAATCTAGGTTGTGGGTGAAGCAACTTTACAAAGAACCTGACATAGAAGCCATTTCATTGGATAACATTGACACCACCGATGGAGTGGAGGGTGGAGATTGAGGAGCGTGAGATGGAGGAGGCCCCAGAGTGGTTGGAGGAGCATGTAGATAATTTGATGGAGACCTTGAGAGGGAGGGACATGAGAGGAGGTTCCCTTCCGGTGGATACAGAGGTTGAGGAGGAGAGTGGACTTCCAGTGGATCAAATGCCACCACCACCTCCACCGAGAGAGAGAATATACAGGTTGGACTTGGAATGCATTTGGGGATTGGGAGGAGGAAAACACTTTCCCTTCCACCTGCGTCCCCATCACTTACCACCTTAGAGGGAGTATCTGGAGCAGTTGGATCTTCCTCTCCAACCTCATCTAGAGTACCTCCACTACCACCTACTGCTTCCAGGAAAATTGGTGCCCTTTACAGGTAAAGGGCTAAATAACAACACCACGACATAGAGAGAATCAATGATTTGGATTCCTATGATCTATCATTTTCATTTTATCATGTACTATTTAGTATCTAGATGCCTCATGATGATTCATCTCATAGAAGATACATTGCTGTCAGTTGATGTGATTTTATCTACTATCATCCTATAGTATGTTTTGAATTACCGGTTTAGTAACGATATGTGACACTTGACATCTTATGCATCTTATTTGTGGTTATTTTCATATTGATGTAGAAAATTGTTTATTTGATGTTGTTGTTGCTTTACAAGTTTAAAAAATTACAAAAAATTGAAAAAAATGATTGTTTGTATTTTTGAGGTCTTCTACCGACATATTCAGACATTTTCGCCCGATGTAGCCCGACCACGATAATCCACCCACCCTACATGGAAGCACTTTCCAAACCGCAGTTCCTGACATTAGTTGGATATGATGGGGATCCCATTCACGACATTGAGGATCATTTCCAAAAGTCACCTTTACAACTATCATATGACATTACTAAATTTGATATTTGGCGACAAGGACATGACATAATTACAATTTTATTGAGACACCCAAGGATGGCTGGATGCTATGTTCTCTAATAATTTTTGATTCACCTAGGGACTTTGATGACTATCCTAGACACTTGATCTATTACATGAAAGTTATCAACCATCATTACGCTCAAATCTTGATAAAAGTAGAGGTTACTTCCGTGAAGCGGGGATGCTGATAAGGTTTTTGTAATGTTCTGAAACCAATATACCCGGGGATCATCGCGGTTTTGGGTGTCTTTTAAACTTTAAGGTGATATTTAGGTCAAACACTTTGTTGATTTACTTGTTTGTATGTGTTTACTTGAAGGTTGACCTCTTGATTTCGGCCTTAAGGTTTATGTTCAATAATCACACATAGATGTGAAGATATAATCAATGAAGGTACAAGATACACCAAATATGGAACCAATAGCAGATCTAACCTTTATTAATATAATGAGCAGGAACCTGATACAAGAGTGAGGCAGATATGGAATGATCAACCGGATGGCTCCAAAACACAATAGAGAAGGCTGCTGCAAATGCTCCAATAGAGACTACAAGCCTCCAAAGGGTGAATACTCAATGAAGACCAATGCAGAATAGTCTGGGCCATATGAAGTGCCAAACCCCAAGTTGGATGTTGCTATGCCCTGTTGGAACAATGAAAACCCTCAACAATTCGTCCCTATAGCTAATGTCCTCCAAATACTCCCACTAAAGTTGCTTAAAGCGTAGATCGGGGATATGTATGGTCCTCTCCTTAAATATCAAACTGAAATACCAAGGATTGTTCCTCCAAATGTTGAATCCTCAGGTGAAGATGCGCCCTCCTGAACACTGTCAAACCCTAATATTTCGACCATGATGAAGGAGGCCAACTGGAAATATACACGAAACTTCGCTAGAAAGGTAGATCGGGACAACTTGCAAGTCACTAGGTGAAGTCTAGGGGTCAGATATGATGTATAACCCCTCAGCTGAGATAGATCTGAGATCTCCAAATGCTCTCCTTCTCTCCGAATTAGGTCCAATGCATCAATAAATCCAAGGCAGGTGGAAACTCTCGAGGAATGCACTAGATCTAATGGCCAAGACCCTTTAGTGAAAACCCAGGTGCTAGAATCTACCAAAGCCCTTCCAATCCCTTGGAGCAGACCTCCCTCAAGAATGGTGCGCCCCTTGTTGGAAACCCCAGTAGTGCGCTCTTCTTCTCTTCTTATTACTTTGTGTGGCGGTGTAGAACCCTCCTGCACTGAGTAGATCGAACTAGAATGGTGTGGGGTTGGTTGGTAGGGATGGTAGGGATCATGGGCCCTCTATCTAGAATCCAAATATCAAAATGATAAGCATACATGAATGAATGAATAGGGCCCTTACTCTTATTTATACTTCATACATCCCTTTGTCTCTCCAAAGTGTCTTTTATTTTTGGTATTAATTAATTAATTAAATCACTTTAATTAATTAATTAACCTTTTCTCCCCGAAAAGTTATCTCTCGATGGCTGGCCACTAAAGTCACTTCTCATCCTATCCTGTAGTCCTGTTCCTCTCAATTCCAATGAGCTATTACAGAGGTTCCTCCAAGTAATGTGCACAAAATGACCTCTTGAGTGAATTTAAGTAACTTATAGCTCAAAATACTCAAAATCATGGAAATGGAGTGAATGCCTTGAAACCAAAAGCCAACACAATCGGGAATGGATCATAATGATGAAATGGGATGGCGATGCAATAGGACCCCCAAAAATACCTCTCAACTGTCTCACATTTTCGCTATAACTCCATGCGGCTACTCGGTCATCATAACCCTCACGTAAAGTAATAATGTCCCAAAGTGGGGACATTCTGATCCTCTACTAGAAAATTGCTTGTCCCTCAAAGCAATAATGAAATCCCCTCAAGTATAATACCGGGATCCCATGTCCATCTATGGGACACAAAGTAGGCTCCACCCAAAGATGAACTATCACACTCGCCCACAGGTCCCCATATCAAGACATGAATTGCAAGCCCCTAGGAAGCATAATCCTAAAATATATCAACACCGTGAAACTCCTGCCCATGACTCATGGCCTCACCCCTGACTGAGTCCATCCTCCAAGATACTACCAAGATCAACCTGACCTCCATCAACTACCCATGCTGATGCCATAGTGAGGTACTGCAAGACCTTTGTGAGTCACCCTCAAGTGGTGTGCTTCTCCTCAATACTGAAGCTCAATGGAAGGTCAACAAATTTCCCCCGCAAAGGTCCACTCGCCTCTGTTAGTCGATGAAATGCTCAATAGAGGCAATCCACGGATCTATGCTAGCCTGTTGAAGATCACCATCTTGTACTTGCATTATGTTGACCATGCATTGCTCCTGACTATCATATCTTTGGATGCTCCTCCACGGATCCTCAATTTGGAAGTACTGTGGCACTTGGACTATGCAAAGCTTATCTCGGAGGTACTCAAACTTCACGGATGGGAGAAGCAGTCAACAAATCAACAACACATTCATCCCGTTACTGGCTCTTTGGAGCTGGGGCTCCCTCTACGTACCATGTCACGGATGTAATGATACTTGGATCTCTATGTGCTTAGGCTATTAGGTGGAATACGAGGGATTCTCATCATTTTATGCGACTCACGGTTGTCACATAGAATCAAGGTTGTTCTCATCTCTAAGTCAAATAGGTCGGTCAACAACTTTGAAGCCATATAGCTTAGCGGTGTGAGAACAGCCATCAATGTGATACGCTTGTGTTGAAACAATGAATTGCTTCCCTACTACTTACTTGAGATCATAAATCCCAAGCTGAAATAGCATCGGTGATTTTCTGTCGGGAAACACTTCACCTTGATCTGCATCGATTATATCCCTCAATGTGAAATCCTTGATCTCCATCGCCGTGAGACCATCTATTGTACCTTTAAGATTTACCTCATCACATGTTCTGTGTAGGTGAATACGTCAGGTTCTACTGGCCCGAATCAAGGTGTTCCGCGGCAAACAAATATGCAGTGCAGTGTTAAATTAGAGATTTTATCCCAGTGATCCGATATCTGTCACGTCGATTGTGGCATCAATCAACTCGGCCGGAAGTATTGACCAATAGCCGGCTTAAGCTTCCGTAAGGTGGCATTCATGGGCTTGCATTTCAACATGTCGAATCTCTTGAGTTTTGGCCAGGTACTTCCCTTAATTTGGGAAGATCTTCTCAAGACTTCTGCCTCGAGACCAAGGAAATAATGCATTAGGCCAAAGGTCTTTCATCCACCAATTTCGAGGCAAGTATCTTTTTACATTCCCGTTAGATGATTTTTTTCTTCTCCGGTTAAGAATAGTCATCCACATATGATAGTAAGATTCTTGGCTCATTGTTCATGATTTGAAGTAGAGGTTAGAGTCTACGTTACTCTTGGTAAATCCCAAGATCGTCAGCTGTCTCTCTGACCATACCAAGCTCTAGGAGCTTGCTTTAATCCCGATATAAAGGCTTTTCTTCAACCACTTGGACGAGACTTCGTCTTCAACTTCAAATCCTTGAGGGTTACTCTATATACACTTCCTCTTGATGTGCCGTTTAGGAAAATACGTCTTCACACGCATCCATCACGAAGGTACGACTTCCACTTCATCTTATTTGCAAGAGATATGATGGTTTTGATTGAAGTGTATCTGTCTACATGAGTGAATGTCTCTTCGTAGTCAATACCTTCCATACGGGAAAAGCCGCGAGAGACAAATCTTGCTTTATACTTCTCAATGCTTCCATTGGTAACATGTTTTTATTTTGAAGGCCATTTGGAGAATACCACGTCTTTATTCTTCGGTTTTGAGACCTTCCCATGCCCGTTCTTCATTATGGATTGGTATTCCCTCTGTCATGGTATCTGCCCATTCTTCCCTCTAAATGGCTTCTTCAAATCCGAGGTGGGCTCCTCTTCTGGAGATCACACACATCAAAGGCGGTATAAGCGGAGAATGGCTTTGGTCTTTCACTGTCTAGTAATTCCTTGGGGAACAGGTACTTCTCTCCATCTTGAATAGCTCTCTAGCCCAAAGTTAGCTTTCTTTTATGGAGGATCGTCATCGGGGAGGTTCTTGCACTTCTACTATATCATGGTCTTCTAGAAGTTCCTCATCTGGGGAAGTTACGACTTCGCTTACAGGTTTTGTTGTTCTGGGAACTTCCCTCACGGTTTTTGTCGTCCTGGGATTTACAGGTTTTTTCTTCATATACCTCTTCAAGTGGCATAGTTTAGATTTCTTGGCGCTGCATATTCATCAAAGGTAACATACTTCCTGATCTAAATGTGATCTTGCATTTGGTATATAGATTACAGCGAAGGCCTTAGGTATTTGTGTCATATACACACTGCAAGCGATGAGCTAAGTCCTGCTCACTTGAGTGTGTCCTCGGAGGCCTAATGCCTAGGTTCAAAGTCCACTTTGTCACTTTGACTTGAACCTCTACATCTAGGCTAACTCCTAGGAAGCCAAGGGGGAGACCCTAGTTACTAGATGAGATTCTGATTAAGTGTTCTAGGAGTTGATTTTAATTAGTTAGAAGGTTAAAATCCCCAACTTTAAGATGTCAATCAACAAATGCAAAGATGCAACTATCTAAGTATGAGAGTCAAAACCTTTTCCTAGGACAACTAAGACTATTACCTAAGATTGGGCAATGGGGTCCACTAATGTTTGAGGGAGTTTAATTACAAGTGGTTACAAGTTACAAGTATTCTTAGTATTACAGTAAGATAGATACAACTAGACACGAAGAATATATCAGATACACAGATTAAGACTAGATACAAGATATACAATACTCACAAGTTTTTTGAAATGTGCAGGAAATAAAGATACTCAAGATAAAGCAATCAACACATGAAGCCAAACATGCTCATGGTCTGATTACGTTGTTGCTTTTCAATAGCCAAGAGGCATGAAAATCACTCAAGACCCAGTGAAGAGAGTGCCTCTAGGTGGATGCGCCACTTCTTGAAGGATCACCTCATAAATACAAGAACAAAATAGATGAAAGCTTGAAAATGAAAAGTATGTTCAGGATGACAAAATATAACCACTTAAATATTTATTCTACAACAAATAAATAACTTGCATATGAATGTAGATTGAAGGACAGTGAGATCGGTGAGCTTGCAAGTGTGTAATTGTATTGCCGATGTTGTAGTTTGAAGATTAAATTAAGTGATTAAGTGTGAGATTAATTTTAGCCTATCTAGGTGTCAACCAAAACTCTCCCTCCCTCTATTACCAAGTGGTTGTTGGATGCTCAGAAGTGAAGCAACGAGGCCTACCAACTTCCTGAGTCCAACCCTAAGGCAGGTACTAGAAAAACTCCATGGCTTTCCTCAAAACCCCGGTTTTTAAATGGCGAAGATGGTGAGTTATGGTGTCCTAATAAGTCTAATTAAATTTTTTAGACCTATGAGCTAAATATTGTGAAGTGTGATTGAGTGCTTGTAGCTTGCTTAAAAGTGCCAAAGTACTGAAATTGAAAGATAAGAAAGCTGAAGCCTTTAGACAATGGATTGTAAGTTAAATTTTAGTTTCTGGAGAAGGCCTTGGGGACCCAAACCAAAATTAGTGATTGAATTCTTAGATTATTGGATTGCACATGTGAATTATAAGAACTAAAACTAACTTGCGAAATTGTAAGATTGATTAATTTAGCCCTTTAAGATATCGATGTTTGCATGCATGTGTTATGATAAAACGCTGCAACAGAAAATGACATTCATGCAAAGTAGATCACGAAAGAAAATATCAACTATGCCTCCACACGGGCTCTAAGCTAGCAATTGGGTGTGAGATCTACTCTAGATTATTTTTAGTTAAGCATGCCATGTAGAAATTACGACTAATCTAGCTAAACTTGCAAAGTAAAGAGTGAAAGGAAAACAAGCCGCTTGAGTACAACTCCTTCAGGCTTGCGTTTATAGTACTTTTAGAGTGGGTCGGAAGAAGAAAACGTTATCATAGTGAGAGGATTTGTTGGAGGGTGTGTTGTGCATGTGATTTGGCAGCATGCCCTCTTGTTTCTGGTAAGAACCTGCGAAAACCAACAAGCTATTGCTTGCGGTTTGTTTTAACCTCAAAAAGTTAATGAAATTTTTTGTTTTTAGAGAAATTTCTTATATCTGAAGCGAGAAGAGAATTATATGATTTTAGGTGACCTATCTAAACACATTAGCTACTAAAATAAAGAATGAGAGAAGGTGAATAATGTCGGAAATGATTTGGAGTGTAAGTGAGAAGTAAGAGCAAATCCGTGCTTGGACTTGTCCCAATATCCTCTCCTTGAAGTGTCCTGCAAAGTTTAAACATAATGTGAGACGAAAATAAATAATGATGGCATATATTAATAATCAAAAATAATTTCAATCATTAGTACATGTAGATCAAATAAGCTAGCAATTATACAATCACTAAACTTAGTTAAGTAAACTAATTTAGCCAACAATCTACCTATAATCACACAAACATTTAAAACAAAATGATTTCACCTCATATGCATGTAAAGAGCATAGACAAATCTTGAGATCCATGAATCCTCCAAAGCATTTCCTTTTATTATCCAGGATAGAAAAGTTGTAGCAATAACTAATTGCTACAAGTTCTTGAAGAGCCACACCAATGAAGAATTATTAATAATGATGAGAGAGGAAGAGATAAGATGGTGAGAAAGCCATTGTATAATAGTGCAATAAATGGAAGGTGAAAAATGAGGGAGTGAGAGATCTCTTAAATAGCATGAGAAGCTAAGAACCTGGATCTTCAACCCCTTGTCAAAGATCCAAAGATTGAAAGAGACAACTCAAAGACAATACAAACCAATGAGATGCATGGCTTTTAGGTTGGGGAATGGAAAGTGGGTGAAGAAAGTATTTGGATGAGGGATAAAACAAGCAAGGAGGGGTGAATTTGGTAAGAGGAGGAGTTTCTTGCTTTGATCCAAGGCAATTTCCATCTAAGTGCTACATTTCCAGCTTTCTCCAAGAGTTTCACCTCATATGCATGTAAAGAGCCCAGACAAATCTTGAGATCCTTGAATCCTCCAAAGCATTTCCTTTTATTATCCAGATAGAAAAAGTTGTAGCAACTAATTGCTACAAGTTCTTCAAGAGCCACACCATTGAAGAAAAGTGACAATAATAATGAGAGAGGAAGAGAATAAGATGGTGAGAAAATAGTAGCATAATAGTGCAATAAATGAAAGGTGAAAAATGAGGGAGTGAGAGATCTCTTAAATAGCTTGAGAAGCTAAGGAGACCCCTCTTGGATCTTCAACACTTGTCAAAGATCCAAAGGTGAAGACAACTCAAAGGCAATACAAACCAATGAGATGCATGGCTTTTAGGGTGAGGGGAATGGAAAGTGGAGTGTGTTGGATGAGGATAAAGCAAGCAAAGAGGGGCGAATTTGGCAAGAGGAGGAGTTTCTTGCTTTGATCCAAGGCAATTTCCATCTAAGTGCTACGTTTCCAACTTTCTCCAAGAGTGGGGGCGTAAGTTGCCAAGAGGAGCGTGAGCTTTCAAGGGGAAAGCGTGAGGTAGCAAGGGAAAGGGCGTGAGTGGAAGAGGAAAGGAGTAAGAGTGAAAGGAGGGACCACACTCTAAAATTAAGAGAGTTTCCATACTCACGCGTGGCCTTTCCAACTTCATGTGAGGTAAAGCCGTGGGTCCAAAGAGAAAAAGCGTGAGGGTGATGGGGAGTACGTGAGGAATAGGAGGAAGTGTGGGTGGAGTGTGTAAGACACACTCCCAAGGTGACGTGGAAGGTAAGGCAAAGTGCACGTGAGGAGGAAAGGGCCCACGACTCATTTTAAATGAGTTTCCAATTAAATACAATGAAGTGGGGGCGCATTTGCTAAGAGGGGCTTGAGATTAAGGTGAGGTGTGGCACGAGTGTGACGTCCACACTCTAAAGTGGGACATGGGAAGGTAAGGAAAGGTCGTGTGAGTGGATAGAGGAAGGGCGCACCTCATAAGGAGGGGCCCACAACCCATTATATTATTAAATGAGTTATTAAGTACTCACGTGGGAAAGGGGGACGTGAACCTTAAGTGAAAAAAAAAAAACGGTGAGAAAATAAATTAAAGTGGGTTTAAGGGGTAGGTAAAGGTTAGGAATAGGTTAGGTGGGTCCTCTCATCATTATTTGCCACTTACTTCATCTAATTTGGACCATTATTACAAAATTGACATTTGCCCATGTCCTGGATTTGGCAATTAAAACTGTCGTTTTTTCCGAAAAACTCCTAAGTGGACAAACAACCTAGAAAAATTTGTCCGACTAAGTTGAAACTTGGTCCACGGGTGTAGGAGGTCTCATTAGCTTTCTTTTGAGTACAAATACCCCGATCAAAAATCCCGGGACCTAAGTTTTACATTAATTACCCAAAATTAATTAATTAATCAATCAATTAATTAATTCGGAACCTTAAAAAAAACCTGGCTAAACTTGATGGAATTTCGCGAAATTTCGCGTGCTGTCTTACATGGTCATTTACAACATTCCTAAACCCTAGCTACCTAGGAATGACTTCATTAGAACGCCTTTCACCACTTTGGAGGATTTATTGGGTGGGAGTGAAAAACTCAAGGGAGATTAACCCGGCTACTTAGGCAACATTAACCTCCTGAGGATAAAAAACACTCAGCAAAAGGAATTCTCCTAATGAAGAAACCCTAAGGAAACTGACCTAACATGATCCATGTAGACCTATTACATTATAAACCCGCGCAGGGGTGCGGTAATCCCGCTTACAAAACTGTGTGTTGGAGCAAAAAAATGCCATGTAGAACCAAAAAGTCTTCGACATGTTTGCATCTGATGATGCATATCTTCAAGGTATATGGAGTTGACCCCCTAGTTGAAGAGGCGGTCAACAGAGACCTCACAGTATCCCACAAATATTCCCTTCTTTCCTGAAGGGTCCAAC
>SNQJ01S0178226.1:0-19704 GCA_010110895.2 Picea sitchensis | reverse complement strand
CACCAACTCAATGTGAGGTTGCTACCTCTGTTTTACAAGCTGCAACTTGTTTGAGAGCTCCAAATCTCTGGTTTCTCTAGAACCTACTAGAAGGAAGCACCAAATCCCTGAGTATTCCAGCACCAATTGGATGGAAGCACCAACTTCCTGAATGTTCCAGTACCAACTGGATGGAAGCACCAACTTCCAGTTACATAGGCTCCAACCTGAATAACAGAGAACACTTGTTCTCCCTAGCACCACCCTGCCAGCCTTGTTTCTCTGGCTACAACCAGATGGAAGCTACAACTTGCTGTGTTCAAGCCTCCACTTGAACTTCTAAGGACAACAGTCCTCCCGAGCACCTCCCAACCACCCTCAAATATCAAATAATGAATACACAGACAACTTATGCAGATAAATCAATTCTTACCAGTCTTTCTCTGTATCTGATCTTCAACAAATTGTTCTGCAATTCTTCTCTTCTTCTATTTGTTTAGCAGGTCTGCTCTGCATCAACTTTTTCTGCTCATTTTTCTCTGCTTTTGTCCTGTCTGTTATTCTGCTCATTTTTCTCTGCTTCTGTTCTGTTTGTTATTTTGCTCTGCTTCTGCTCTCCATTTCATCTCACGATACACATTTGCTCAATTTCATATTATACCTCCGCTCATTTTCTTTTTCTTACTGTTTATTCATTTTCTCTTTTAGAACAACCAACCCGACACAGTCTGTTTCAACTTCTTTTATCCACTCGAACAGACGATTCAACTTCCCATCTCCTTCGGCAAGAACAATGACAACTATCCCTGTAACTAAAACGTTAACACCTTTACCATCACGACTCCGTTTCGCTTAACATATTCGTAACAGAGGAGTTAACTGCAAGAAAGAACGGTAACCCTCCGATCACAATCAAGGTTTATCCGCACCGTTGGATAATCTTTATTGTTCTTTCCTTTTAAATCGGGTTTCGACATTTCGGCATTTCTTTGCCCAAGCGTCTCGACACTTTCACATCGCGATCTCCGAAACTCTGAAATGGACTTTATTCTTGACTCCTTCTCCTCCCGTGAGTAAGGGATGTGACCAAGGTTTTATGTGGAAGGTGCTTTCGCGATTTCTCATATCGTGAAATCGGAAGTCTTGATGTTCAAAATTCTTGTCAATACCAAAACCTGATCCCCGAAATTCCGTATAGAAAACAGATCAATGATCCAGATTATATTTAGATCTGACGGTTACTATTACGTCGAGAATTCACTCATCGCGAAATCAGAATCCTTGTTGCACTTGTTTCTTTTCCATTTGGAGTCACGATTCGTGAAACTCCGACACAGAGTTAGATCAACGGTCCAGGTGCGATCTTGACTCGATGGTTGCGATTGAATCGCAATATCGTGTTTCGTGATTTCGGCATTTCTATTGCAGTGTGTTCTTGTCTCCTTGATATCGCGATTCGCGAAACTCCGATGTGGAGTTTGATCAACAGTCTGAGTTTGATCTTGGATCAATGGTTGCGATTGAATTGCAATATCGTGTTTCACAATTTCAGAGTTCTTGTTGTCTATTGATTTTGACATTGCAATGTCTCGATTCTCGAAACTCCGACAAGGGCTAGAATCTATGGTTCAGATTCATTATGGATTCAACGGCTACAATTAAATTGCAAAATTGCATTTTGCGATTTTTCGATGAAGCCTCCTGTTGAGCTTCTCCCGGTGGCGCCCGATCGCTGCCACGCGTCCTTCCAAATGGATGGTCTCGATTATGTCGGGATTTCGAGACTTTTGCTGTCCCAATGTACACGACCTCGAGAACTCTGATTTCCCGATGGTCGATATCCCAATGCCTATTGAGACTTCTCTCCTCTTGTTCACGGGGAATTATCCTCCGTGCAACTTCCACAGATCCGACGGCTATCGGCGACCCGCTTTCGATCTGACGGCTCAGATCCTTTCTCCGACAAGGAATGTAAACTACGGTCCAGATTCATTTTGGATTCAATGGTTACGATTGAACTATGATCTTGTTGCAATCTGTCTGATACTAACTTGCCATCAATGAAAACCATTCGTTGTCTGTTTAATATGTGCCGACACCATCGACACCCTTAATGGGGACCTATCCCATTGGATTTCTCTCTTCACCATGATCATTGTGGTCTCTATCATTTTTAAGTTTTATTTTATCGTAGACCCAACTTCTTCCTAACACCCTTGTTTGGCACGTATCTCATTGGATTCCTCTCTTATCAATCATCATAGTGGTTTCTATCACTTATAAGTATTTTTTCCGTGGACCCACCCACCCTTCTCATCACCCTTATTTCCCACCTATTCGATTGAATTCCTCTCTTTTCACTGATTGTAATGGTGCCCTTAACTAGTAATCCATTTCTGTGTATACCCACCCACCCAATTCACTTTTTTCTCTTTCACCATGGACCACATCCACAACCAAGACCTTGAAAAATGCCTCAATTCCCTGTCATCGGATATCTCCATGACCTAGAAGGAAATGAGACAAATCAATGCCAGTATTTCCACCATCAATTCCTTCATGAATTCCACCATAAATGACAAAATGGAGGACATGAAACAGGAAATCAATGCCCACCTAGACAACTAGCTCAAATCCTTAGCTTCCAAGATCACTGAATTAATGAATATTTCCTTGGGCTTTACATCATATGAACAACATTCTAACCTAGAAAGTTTGTCTTCCTCCAACTTCGAGACTTTTCATTCTAGCCCCCTTCATCGTGATCTTCATTTTCTGAGAGTGGAGGTGAAAAAATTAGATGGATCAAATACCATAGGCTAGGTCACTCAAATGGATCATTATTTCTCCTTACATGTCATAATTGATGAGTTGGCCAAACTTCATTACACTGTCCTCTATTTGGATCTTGAAAGCTAGAAATGGTAGAAATGGCATAAAAATTGATGCCAAGGGTATGTTTCTTGGACACAGCTTTTGGCCAAAATTTATGAATGCTTTGACACCGACACACACCATCTAGGTTGTTTGACCAAGTTAAAATAGTCTGGTACTATGAAATACTTTATCACAACATTTAAGCACTTGGATTTTAGTATGGAGGGAATTTCATATGCATTCTTTAGGGAATTATTTATCAATGACCTAAAGGATGAAATACAAGCCTAGGTCCTCGTGGATATCCCCCAAACTTGGTTGGAAGCTACTAAATGTTCCAAGGAAGAACATAAGGTTGTATTTTCCCATAATTGAAAATTGTCTTTTGTTCCTCTCCCTCAACCTACCAATCATACCCCTCATGCCACTCCTCTCAATATCCATAAATTAACTCAGGAATATATGGTTTAAATACAACTCAAGTGTCTTTGCTATAACTTTTATGACAAAAACAATATGGGGAACAAGTGTAAGGAACATAATGTTTTTATGCTAATTTCTGAGGATGTTTTCTATGAGGAGGCTGAAGTTTCCCCTATAGAATAATACTCCTAATATATGATCCTAGTCCACCCTCCAATCCACCAAATATTGAACCAATGATTTCATTGCATGCCCTCATTAGATTCTATGCTCTCGAAATCCTCAATATAATTGGCTACATTAAGAACATGAAAGTCATAATCCTGATTGATAGTGGAAGCACCCATAATTTTATTCATTGTTGCATTTCCAAGGAAATCAATTTTAATATCTATACTATTAACAATTTAAAATCATGATTTCCGATGGAAGTTCAATGAAATGTGGTTGGCATTGTGAAAATATGTTCCTACAATTTGGTCAATACCACCTAAAATCTCATATGCTTTATATCAACATGGGATATTGTGACATTATGCTTGGTTTTGAATGGTTATTCACTCTCGGCCCCATCCTCATGGACTTTAAGTACCTAACCATATAATTCTGATAGGAGGGAAAATAGTATAAATTCCAAGGTATCACAACAGGTTCACCTAAGATCATCAATTCCCACTAAATGGAAAATATACTCAAGAAAGGAAATTATTGTTAGACAATTGGTTTAGGTTGATGGAAAAGTGTTATAGATCGATGGTTTTCATTGACGTCAACCATTAGAGAGTGATATTGTAGATTGATTTCAACCCTTAGTGATTGATGTCAACCCTTGGAGTATCCTGGTTGCGAATTCTGATAGAAGAAATGCATGGTTAAGGGACCCGAGTCTCTTTGAGGTATAAGGGCATGAAGATCAATACATTTATAGGTAAGACTATTCTATATGGATAGTACATGTCATTCCATTTCTGTTGATATGTGGAACATCACATAACTCTTCATGGTTAGAGAATTATGGCCTTGTGAAGTTGGAGAACCCTCATGAGTTATCTAGAAGCCTTTAGAAGGTCAAAGAAGTCAAATTACTCTAGAAAATCCTAAAAGACATTGACTAGTCAAAGTGGGTGAAACTAGGAGCTAATCATGGGTATAGTTGTTGCATTAAGAAAATAATTAAAAATAAATTAGTTGCAACAAGAATTTGTGAGTTTGGTAATTATGGTAAAGTAGTTGTGATGAGAAGATTTAATAGTCAAAGTGGTTGACCAAGAAATAAATTAAATAATAAAGTGGTTTCAATAAGAAGTTAGGTAAGGGAAAATAATCTATGAATTGAATAATTATAAAAAATTTAGTTGCAACAAGAAGTTTTGAGTAAAGAGAAATTATTTAAATAATAAATAAGTGAAAGTGGTTAAGTGGACAAAGTGGCTAAGTGGACAAAGTTGGTTTAGTGGACAAAGTGGCTAAGTGGACAAATTGTTAAGTGTACAAAGTGGGTAAGTGGAAAAAGTTAGTTAAGTGGAAAAAGTTGGTAAGTGGAAAAAATGGTTCAGTGGACAAAGTGGATAAGTGGACAAAGTTCGTTAAGTGGACAAAGTGGCTAAGTGGACAAAGTGGTTAAGTGGATACTTCTAGAGGAATCTACTTGGAGAGTATAAATAAGAGAGCAAGGGTCTCCCATTTGTATCCATTTTTTAGCATATTGAATATCTACAAGTGACTAAGGTAACCAAAGGATATAAGGTGAATTTTAGAGGGAAGGTGAAGTAAAGAAGGCCAAAATTCAAGGGAGGATAAAGTCTTTTGATGATGCTTTCTAAGGTATGCTATTTACAAGTCATCTCACCATTTTCACAATACTTTGTTTTCTACAATGATTCAAATAGCGAAATATGGAGGCCATTGGGGAAACATATCCAAATAGCTGTGATAAAAATTGCATCTTGTGGGTCTTTGTATTTTTGGTGTTACACTCCATGGAAAATAGGGCTTGTGGCTAGTCCTAAAACTAGTCTAAAACAAATGTTTCAGGTAAAAACATCATAACTTCTTCATAACATATCCAAATTTAGTAAGGCCAAATGTATTTGTTAGAGTACATGATGTAGTCTATCGAGTACCATTTTCAGATCCATAAAAGAAATATTCTCTGTGGAGCATGCTCTACAAGTTCTCTCTCTACAATAATCTAGAATTCAACAAGGTATGCCATCTTTGCTATAACTCCTTTCCTAAGAGGTTCCAAGTAGTGAAACCTGGAGGAATTTCATAAAATACACTGAATAACATTGTGTACTATTTTCATATCTTTATTGATTACAAGTACATAGTTATGATTATTGCAAGTTAGGGTTGTTGACTAATCCAAAATTAGTCATGTGAGACTAAAGTAAAGTTTGATGAAAATGCTAGTCTCTTGTTGTTAAAGTTAAGGAAGGTTTGTAGGTATATGATCATATGCACCGGGTCTATTGCAGAGTTAAAAATCAGATCTGGATGATGAAATTGATGAGGGATTTTGGTTGAGGTATGTTACAGATAGAGGTTGTATAACATTGAGGTTGTGGCATATGGTTTGATGTAATGGTTTATGGTGTTTGGTTGTTTTATAAATTTTGATGGTTATATTGGTATATGTATTTGGTATATTGTTGAGGTACATTTTGGGTACATGGTTGAGAAAATTAGTTGATGAGTTGGCACATACATGAGGTATAGTTAATGATGTTGGTACATCTTGATGAGTCATAGTTGATGAGTAGTTGATGCATGATTGGTACATACTTGGTACATGGTTGGAGGAACTTGTTAGTAGTATTGTTGACACATGCTTTATGGATAATGTAACATACTTGTCTTGGTATATTATTAGAAGCACATATTAATCTTGGTGATGATTATGAGTTGTTTTGTTATGCTTGGTTGATGCAGACTTGATGATATTATGCATATGGTTGAGAGTTGTCTTGGTGATTGATCTGGGTGAGTAGATCTGATTTGGTTGATATGATTGATGAGAAAGGTTGTTGTGATAGGTTGTTTGGACAGGTTATTTGTACAGGTTTGGTGCATGGTTAATGCACTTGTTTATGGTACAAGTTGAGGTACAGATTGTTTATAGGTTATTGGTACAGGTTGATTACAGGTTTTATGGTACATGTTGTTATAGGTTGTTTGGTGTAGGTTGATTGGTACATGTTTACAAAAGTATATCTCAAAGTGATAGTGTGATAATGGTTCCATAATTCTACTTATATTTCATGGTGGTTGGATGGGGTAAGGATAGGTGGTTGTATCCACCTTCCGGTTGTATATGGAGAACATAGGGGGCTGCAGCCTCCTTCTGGTTGTATCTAGACAATTGGGAAGTTGGAGCTTCGCTTAGGTTGTAGCCCAAGAAAGTAGATGGTTGTAGCCACCTTCCGGTTGTAGATGGAGAACATAGGGGGTTGTAGCCTCCTTTTAGTTGTAGTTGGATATTTGGAATTTGGTGCTTACTTGAATATAATTCTTGACATATAAGAAAAACATTCTGTGGTTTTCTCCCCAATTAGGTTTCCACGTAAATATTGGTGTATTGTGCATTATGTGGATGTGTTTTTTACTGTTTATTATGCACTGATGAATGTTAATTCTTATGATCCAATAAGATATCGATGATGAACATATGAACATGGTTGAATAAGTAAAATAATATACTTTGTGGTTTAAAGGATTAATAATTGGTATAATTGCTCATTTTGTATTCACCCCCCCTCTCAGTAATCCAACAATTGGAATCAGAGTTGGTTCCTTCAGGAAACAGTTTAACCACTGGAATGAAATCATGGATTATTCTAAGAATGGAGTACCATTTTTTAATGTTCAGAACGGTTTAAAGTATGAGATATGGAGTAGAAGGATGAAAGTATTTTTACAAGAATAAGGGTATTATATTTGGCCATCAGTTGTTATAGTATATGATAGTTCAAAAAGGGAAAAGACTGGAGCCAAGAATGAATTGAAGAAGAATAAAAAAATAGCAATGGATTTCATCTAGAAAGGATTACCTAATCCAGTAAGAGAAAAGGTTGGTAAATGTTCATCAACCAAAGAACTTTGGGATAAGTTACATGATATATATTCTTCACCCATCACGGATTCATAAATTCCAATGAATATGCAGGTACATATCAAGAAGAAATATGTTCACCATGTCAAACAGATTCAGAAGATGAAGAGTACATAATCAATATAAGTATGTTGTTTTCCTTTAATTGTGAAAAATGTCGACATTTTGAAATGGAATTCCATGAAGGAAATGAGACAGAAAAACTAATTGAAAAATAAGACAATTATGAAGTAGAATTGATTAGTTCTTTAGATGAACTAAGAAAAGAAAGAAAATGAAAAACGCCACTCAAGAAATAATTGATGAAACAAAAGGAAATTTTTCACATTTTTGAAGAATCCCAACATGTCATCAAGAACTTAAGAACTCAACTAGAAGAAGCTAGAAAGATCGAAGAAAATCTTAAAGATAAAAAACAATATTTGGAAGCCAACATAGTAGCGCGGAAGGAAGAAGCAGAATGGAGGGAGACGATATTGACAAATCATCTTAAGGAAAGAACTAACGATCTAAACCAGCTTGATTCAGAGTTTGGTCAAGAAGATAAAGTACTTGAAGATGAAATAATCACATCAAAAATTCAGCTAGAAGAAGCGAAGAGACCATAAGAAGTCATGAAGTCTCAAATATTAAAGAAATAAGAAGAGGTTGAGAAGCTTGAAGAAGAAGTTGTCACATTGAGAAGTAAAATTGTCAAGCTCAACAATAACGTTGAAGAGACATAAATATCCACATTAGAAGTAGATAATGAAGAGAAGCACTTTAGGTTTCTATAAAAGAATAATGAAGAAAAGAGAAAGAGTTATGAAAAAGTACTCAAGGGAAGGAATCATGGTCAACAAGAATCTAAGAAAACTAATAAAGACACATCTTCAATAATACCATCCATGTTCAAGCCACAAATAAACTTGAATCATGATCATGATCAGTTAAGGAATAAATTCAAAAGGACTACACCACAAAGAAGATCATTCAATCCCAGGTATGTAAATTTGTTTTATGGTCATTGTTTTTGTTGTAATAACTTTGGACATAAGGTTGCAGATTGCAGGGATTCTAAAAGAAATGTTCAATCAAGAAATGTTGATGTGGCCCGAGGTAACATTGAATGTTACAAATTTCATAACTATGGACACATAGCTTGTTATTATAGAAGCGTTATTGATACTTCCATGAAATATAACATTGATATCAGATATAATAAAGTATGGATTAGAAAACATGAATAACAGGTGAACAAAGAATATGTCCCAGAGATCACAAGATTGGCAATAAAACGAGATGAAGACAAATCTACAAAGAAAAAGGAAGATGTCAGATACATAAAGGTTTGGAAAAGAAATGAAAGAAAAGGAGGATAGGTAAATAAGGAATGGGTTCAAGAGATTATACTTTCAGGTATTGTAGTGAAAGATGAATCCGCGGAATGAAAGAAGTCATAGTGCAGAGAGATGATGAATATGCCGATGAAAATGATGATGAATCTGCATTAGAGCATGAATGTTTTTGAGCCATATGGCTTAGAGACTCCTAGGTAATATGAATAATAGATAGGGGGAGTCTATGCGGTAGCTGAGATAGACCAGAGAACCATCCTTCGAGCAACTTTCATATTTTGAGTAGACAAATTCTAAGAAGTTAGTTAGTGGAAGTACAATATAATAGATTAATCAATTTTAGTAGTGAATACTTCATAATAGTACTATGACATACGAGTCAAAATTATGGATATTTGTTTAGTATAATCTTGGAAAGTATGGACAGAGATGGATTCTTAATAATACTTAGCAGTTTTTGAAAAATATATGACAGTGTATGAGAGCATGGATTTATAGATGGTTTAGAGAGTGGTTCGGAGACAAAGGAACATTATCATAATGGATGATAATTACACATGAATATTCGAATGCTTGTTCTTGAATGTTTTTCATAAATGTCAGTTGATTACACAAGGAAGCACTAATGGAAAATAACTCCAAAAGGAAACATGTACAAGAAGAATTCTATTTTTTCTACACGACATCTTATAGATAAGTCAAGAGAGAGAAATAAAACCAAAAAAATAGGTATAAATATCATTTAGATAAGTTTTCAGATAGATAGGTAAGAATAGAGGTATGATTCGAGGGGAAGAGATTCATCGGATGTAAGATAGAGAGTTAGATGCTTGGACAGAGAGAACACAGGAATGTTTCTACAGGGAGAGATTGTCACAAGGGAAGAATGAATGATAAGAATGAATGATATGACTTCAGTGTTGCATCAGAGTGATAACCTTTGTCAAATGGGGAGATATTATTTAGATGAAGGGAGAGAGAGTAATTAGAAGCTTATAAACACACATAAAAATCAAAGGCATGTAGACATGGGGAGCAACCCCAAGGAGAGTTCAGTCAGAGGGAGCATCCCCAAAGGGGGAGAGATAGAAACATTTATGAGGAGTATAAGCATGAATGTTATCATTACTAAGTGTTTCCAACAATTTTGGTGTTACCATCAATGCCAAAGGGGGAGATTGTGAGACAATTGGCTTCGATTGGTGGACAGTTAGTATGGATTTTTTGTTGTCATTGATGCTAACCATTGGAGAGTTATATTGTAGATTGATGTCAACCCTTGGAGTATCCTTGTAGCGAATTCTGGTAGCACAAAGGCATGGGTAAGGGACCCGAGTCTCTTTGAGGTATAAGAGCATGAAGATCAATGAATTTATAGGTAATACTATTCTAGATGGATAGTCCATATCATTCCATTTCTGGTGATATCTGGAACGTCACATAACTTCTCACAGTTAGAGAGTTATGGCCTTGTAAATTTGGAGAACCCTCATGATTTATCTAGAAGCCCCTAGAAGGTCAAACAAGTCAAATTACTCTAGAAAATCCTAGAAGAAGTTGGCTAGTCAAAGTGGGTGAAACTATGAGGTAATCATGGGTATAGTTTTTGCAATAAGAAAATAATTAAAAATAAATTAGTTGCAACAAGAATTTGTGAGTTTGGTAATTATGGTAAAGTACTTGTGATGAGAATATTGAATAGTCAAAGTGGTTGACCAAGAAATAAATTAAATAATAAAGTGGTTGCTACAAGAAGTTAATTAAGGGAAAAGAAGCTATGAATTGAATAATTATATAAAAGTTAGTTGCAACAAGAAGTTTTGAGTAAAGATAAATTATTTAAATAATAAAGTAGTCAAAATGGTTAAGTGGACAAAGTGGCTAAGTGGACAAAGTTGGTTAAGTGGACAAAGTGGCTAAGTGGAAAAAGTTTGTTAAGTGGACAAAGTGGCTAAGTGGACAAAATGGTTAAGGGGAAAAAGTGGCTAAGTGGACAAAGTTGGTTAAGTGGACAAAGTGGCTAAGTGGAAAAAATGGTTAAGTGGACAAAGTGGCTCAGTTGACAAAGTTGGTTAAGTGGATAAAGTGGATAAGTGGTTAAGTGGATACTTCTAGATGAAGCTACTTGGAGAGTATAAATAAGAGAGAAAGGGTCTCCCATTTGTATCCACTTTTCATCTTATTGAATATCTACAAGTGAAAGAGGTAACCAAAGGATATCTACGGTGAATTTCAGAGGGAAGGTGAAGTAAAGTAGGCCGAAATTCAAGGGAGGATAAATTATTTTGATGATGCTTTCTAAGGTATGTTATTTATAGGTCATATCACCATTTTCACAATAACTCTTTTTATACAATGATTCAGATAGCAAAATCTGGATTTCGTTGAGGAAACATATCCAAGTATTCGTTATAAAAATTTCATCTTGTGGGTCATTGTATTTTGTAGTTACACTACATGTAAAATAGGTTTTTTGGCTAGTCCTTAAACTTGTCTAAAAACGGTGTTTTGGATAACAACGTCATAACTTATTCATAACATATCCAAATTTAGTAAGATCAAATCTATTGGTTAGAGTAAAGGATTTAGTATGTTGAGGACCATTTTCACATCCATACAACAAATATTTAGTATGAGGCATGCTATATGAGTTCACTCTCTAGAATAAGCCAAAATTCAAAAAGGTATGCCATCTTTGCTATAACGCCTTTTCTGAGAGGTTCCAAGTAGTGAAACCTGAAGGAATTGCATAAAAGATATCGAATAACATTGTGTACTATTTTCAGATCTTTATTCATTACAGGTACATAGTTATGGTTATTGCAGGTTAGGGTTGTTGACTAATCCAAAATTAGTCATGTGAGACTAAAGTAAAGTTTGATGAAAATCATAGTCTCTTGTTGTTAAAGTTAAGGAAGGTTTGCAGGTATTTGATCATATACACTAGGTCTTTTAAAGAGTTACAAATCAGATTTGGATGATGAAATTGACAAGGGATTTTGGTTGAGGTATGTTATAGATAGAGGTTGTATCACAGTGAGGTTGTGTAACATGGTTTGATGTAGTGGTTTATGGTATTTGGTTGTTAGATAACTTTTGATGGTTATATTGGTATATGTATTTGGTATATGGTTCAGGTACATGTTGGCTACATGGTTGAAAAAAATAGTTGATGAGTTGGCACATACATGAGGTGTATAGTTGATGATGTTGGTACATCTTGATGAGTCATAGTTGATGAGTAGTAGATGCATGATTGGTACATACTTGGTACAGTGTTGGAGGCACTTCTTAGTAGTATTGTTGAAACATGGTTTATGGATGATGTAGCATACGTGACTTGGTATATTATTAGAAGAACATATTGATCTTGGTGATGAATATGAGTTGTGGTATGCTTGGTTGATGCACATCTCGGTGATATTGTGAATATGGTTGAGATTTTTCTTGGTGATTGATCTTGGTGAGTAGATTTGATTTGGTTGATACTATTGATGAGTCAAGTTTTTGTGATAGGTTGTTTGGATGACTTATTGTGACAGATTATTTGTACAGGTTTGGTGCATGGTTGATGCACTTGTTTATGGTAGAGGTTGAGGTACAGTTTGTTTATAGGTTATTGGTACAGGTTGATTATAGGTTTAATGGTAAATGTTGTTACATATTGTTTGGTGTAGGTTGATTGGTACAAGTTTACAATAGTATATCTCACAGTGATAGTGTGACAATGATTTTATCATTCTACTTATATTATAGGGTGGTTGGACAGGGCAAGGATAGGTAGTTGTATCCACCTTATGGTTGTATCCAAAGAACATAGGAGGTTGTATCCTCCTTCTGTTTGTAGCCATAGAATTGGGGATGTGGAGCTTCCCTCAGGTTGTATCCCAAGAAACTAGGTGGTTGTATCCACCTTCCAGTTGTAGCCGGAGAACATCGTGGATTGTTGCCTCCTTCTAGTTGTAGATGGAGAATTGGAAGTTAGTGCTTCCTTGAATGTAATTCTTGACATATAATAAAAGAATTCAGTGGTTTTCTCCCGCATTGGGTTTCCACGTAAATATTGGTGTATTGTTCATTATGTGGATGTGTTTGTTATTGTTTATTATGCACTGATGAATGCTAATGCTTATGATCCAGTAATATATTGATGATGAACATATGAACATGATTGAATAAGGAAAATAATATACTTTGTTGTTTAAAGGATTAGTAACTGGTATACTTGCTTATTACTGATTCACCCCCCCACCTCTTAGTAATCCAACAATTATGACATTGTTTCTCAACTCCATTCCATGCACATCATTGATACACCCTCTTTGCACCATGACCTACAATCTATACTCTCCCAACATGAATCTGTCTTCAACACTCCACATGGAATTTCCCCTTCCCATGATTCCCATGATCATTCCATTGCTATAGTACCAGGAAATATTCCTCTTGTAAGCTCTCCAAGAATCTCCCTAGACTATAGATCAAGTGAGCTTTGTAACATACAAATCTGGTTTTAATGAGTAGAATTATCAAATAGTGGAACAAAGTAAATGACTAGCAAAACTTGCACTCATGTGACATCAAGAACATACTCTAGAAAAATTGGCTTCAAATGAACTAATCAAATGCTCAATAGGATAAATGGACATGAAAAAAAAAACTACTATAATATTTTTCAATCATTAATACATCAGGTATCATATGACAACCAAATTACAGTAAGGAATGGTGTATTTGTAAACCTATACCATTAATGCAGAGAATGATGGCTTCATCCAATCATTAAATGAAATAGGAACAAAGTGAATGAACCACTCATAACACAAATACATAGAATAATATAAAAGAATGGAAGGAAAAATTTGATTTCATTCACTGAAGGGTCAAAAGTCCAGAAATACAGTCTTTTAGACCTCAAGCTATACAAGTCTTCTCAAGTCTTCCATATTGAACCATTCTCCCCCTCTCAATGATTTCCAATGCCTCTCTTATAGCCTAGGTTGTCAATGACATATTTACAATTCGAATTCCCCCTCTTGCATAGGATTCTATGCCTTGGATATAGTTGGCATCAGCCAAAGAGACAAGAATCCCAAACATTGTTAATTTTCAGGAAGTTGTTGGAAGCCACTAATAAATTGTTTCCAACTCACTGCATGAGGTATTTAATGGAGATAAAAATTAGGTGCAGGTGTCCCTTAGCATATAAATTATCTCTAATAATTTGTTCGAACCCTCCTTGACATATTTCAACCTCCAAACAAGGAGAATATCCAACAACTATGCAAAACAGAGAATTTGCAGTGCTAGTTTGCAACACACTGGTGTTTTAATTGTATCTCTCAAATGCCAAACTGGGTCAGCCTGAAATTTGGTCAACAAGTAAACAAAGATATCATTCTCCTTCAAAAAATATGTTAGAGAAACCCACATCATCGGTTTATATTTACTCTCAAATATTTAGAAGCATATGCTACAGGAAAATAGTTTGCAGCACCCCTGTCTCAGTTCGCAACACCTATGACAAAACATAAAAATTCCTTCTCTCGACCTTTAAAATGTTATGAAGAACCTCATAGAGTACCTGGTAACCCTGGGCTTGTTGCCGATGTCTGTGAATGTGAACATATATGTTTGCAAGATAACCAACCCCCAACTCTCCTCTTCAACCAGTTCACAACACTAGATTCAAAATCAATGGCACACTTCAAGGCGACTATGGACTACAATTCTATGTGCTAACATCTCTCTCCACATGGGATGGAGACCTCCCTATGCGGCTCCAAGAACATGTAGTTACAGTGCCTTATACATTGAGTTGGTGGAGTCTTATTCAAATACCAAAAGGAAATTGAAAACTGAAATGCTTGAACACAATCTGATTTATATACAAGACCCTACTCTAACTGACTTTTACATTTTTATCAGGTGAAAACAAACTTCCACCATAGCCACTCAATTTTTTTTGTAACATAATTCTCGTCTTCACTTCAAATGATCCATAAGAAGCAAGAAAAGTGTGACAACTGGCTAAATACATTCTTAGGATCACCAATATTACCTCCAAATGCTGACAAAATGATAATATTTGCAGGGTCCAAAGCATTTCAAAAGTGAAACTCCATGTATTCATTGATAGGGTCATGAAACTGATGTCAAGGCATACTTAACTGATCAAATTTTACCTTCTCTACTTCAAAGTTTCCTACAGTTTGTTTGATGTCCTCTGCAAGAACATGTTATTGAATGACAAACACATGAATTTGTTGGTTCAATGGTTTCTCCTCATGCTTATAACTACTTGTTGGCTGACTTCTAATCATTTATCCTGTACTGTAGGAACAATTTGTTGCTCATACACATGGTTTTTATAAAAATAGGGTTTCTCATTTGTTGGTGATGGATAAGATATCAATTGTATATTTAATTCCCCTTGAACACCTCCATAGCATTCCCAAGGATCAGACTCATAATCTTCATATACAGTAATAGTTCTGAGAGGTTCCAAATAAATCATAGAAATTTTTTTCTCATCAGCATCACTAGTATATTCATCAAAAATGGGTTGTCCATAAAAAACCTTTGACTCTTGACATTCAAAATGTTTTGTTTCAATATGCTCTCTATCCACAAAGTGTTCATCATAAAAGTGTTTGTCAACAACAAGATGCTCTTGGTCAATATTTGAGACATTGACTTCATTAGAAGCAAGGTTGTCAAAGATACCTTCTTCAAGGACAAAATCATCCACTGTCTCTTCCTCATAAGAACAAAAAATGAAATCTTCTTTCAAGTCATGAGACCTAGGAAAATAAAGAGATAGATCTTCTTCAACCTCATAGTCAGGAGAGAAATTTAATGCAGTTCAACACTTTTCTCATATTCCTCACAAAAATCATGAAAAATAAACTTAGAGGAGTAATACCTGTTACAGTGAAAATTGAAAGCTACATGGAATTATCTCAAGGTGTATATGGTTGCAGCAGGAAGAGAAAAGTACCAGTCTCTAGCATCATCCTTCGGGGAGAACATAAACATTTTCATTAAGACCTCCTCCTGATGCAAGTTCAACTGCTCCATGCATTGATGAAAATTAATGAGATGTTGAGAAGGATCATCATCCTTTTCTTCTCTGAAGACTGGCAATAAATCTCCCCATTCTTATAGATGAGGCACTAAATTTAGAAAACCAGATATGGATGAAATTTTTAGAGGAGAACATTTCCTTGCAAAGATAGCCTTCATGACCTTTGACATCTTGGTTCTTCATGGAGTGGAATCTCTAGGTGAATGATACATTATTTTCTGTCTCCAATCCTTTTCCACCATCAAGCACTACTGTAATATTTGTCGTTCCTCCAAGGGAAAATCTTCAACTCGTCCTCGGAAATGGTGCCATTTATGTTACCTCTCCAAGAGTCACCCTAGACTATAGATCAGGTGATCTTGGTAACATACAAATCTGGTTTTAATGGGTAGAATTCTCAAATGGTGGAACAAACTAAATGACTGTGAAAACTTGAACTCATGTGGCATCAAGAACATACTCTAGAAAAACTGGCTTCAAATTAATTAATCAAATACTCAATAGGATAAATGGACATGAAAAAAAAACTACTATAATCTATTTCAATCATTAATAAATCAGTATCATATGAAAGCCAAATTACAATAAGGAATGGTGTATTTGTAAACCTATACCATTAATGCAAAGAATGATGGCTTCATCCAATCATTAAACGAAATAAGAACAAAGTGACTCAGTCACTCATAATAAAAATACACAAGATAATAGACAAGAATGGAAGGAAAATTTTGATTTCATTCACTGAAGGGTCAAAAGTCCAAAAATACAGTCTTTCAGACTTCAAGCTATACAAGTCTTCTCAAGTCTTCCATATTGAACAACCCTCCCCCTCTCAATGATTTCTAACACCTCTCTTATATCCTATGTTGTCAATGAAAGATTTACAATTCGAATTCCCCCTCTTGCATAGGATTCTAGGCCTTGGAGATAGCTGGCAACAATCAAAGAGACAATAATCCAACAAACTGCCAATTTTCAAAAAGTTGTTGGAAGCCACTTATAAATTGTTTCCAAATCACTGCATGAGGTCTTTAATGGAGATAAAACTTAGGTGCAGGTTTCCCTTAGCATATAACTGATCTCTCATAATTTGTTTAACACGTCCTTGACAAGTGACATCCTCCAAACAAGGACAATATACAACAACTATGCAAAATAGATAGTTTGCAATGGCAGTTTACAATGCAATGGTGTTATATTTGTATCTCTCAAATGCCAATATGGGTCAGGCTGGAATTTGGTCAGCAAGTCATCACGGATATCATTCTCATCCACAAATTGTTTTAGAGAAACCCACATCACCGTTTTATAGTTATGAGCAAATATTTAGAATCATTTGCTACAGGAAAATAGTTCGCAGCGCCCATGTCTCAGTTCACAGTGCGTGTGACAAAACATCAAAAACCATTCTCTCAACATTTAAAATTGTATGAAAAACCTCATGGAGTACCTAGTAACCCTAGGCTTGTTGTTGATGTTTGTGAATGTGAATAGAGATGTTTTCAAGTTGACCAACCCCCAAGGCTCCTATTCAACCAGTTCGCATTGCTAGATTCAAAATAAATAGCACACTTCAAGGAGATTATGGACTACAATTCTATGTGTTAACACCTCCCAATGTTCTCCCTTATCATCATCCCTTTTCCTAGAAAAATGAAATTGAGAAAATTGTTCAACAATTTATATAAGCATGCACTTTCCATCCTTGTACCATTCCCTATTCTTCTCTAGTAGTCATGATACTCACAAAATAAGGAACTTGGCGCATGTTTCTTGATTTTTGCGCCCTCAACAAACTCACAATCAAAGACAACTTTCCCATTTCTGTCATTGATGACCTTTTGGTTGAATTCGGTGGTGCCCAATACTTTAAAAAACTTGATATTTGTTCTGGCTACCACCATATATGTATGAAAGTGGAAGAAATCCCCAAGATTGCCTTTAGAACTCATAGGGGTCACTATGAGTTCTTGGTCATGCCATTTAGCTTGTGTAATGCCCCCTCCACTTTTGTAAGTGTCATGAATAATGTGTTTCATCCTTTCCTCTAGCATTTTGTATTATTTTTCTTTGATGATATTCTTATCTATAGTAAAACTTGGCAATCCCATCTCTCCCATGTGGATCAAGTTCTCCATTTATTGTCTAAGAAAAAACGTTTTCTAAAACAATATAAATGTGATTTTGGCACCTTTGAAGTTGAGTACCTGGGTCATATTGTAGGAAAGGATGGTTTATGGGTGGATCCTTAGAAAATTTACGATATGAAGGATGAGCCTCGACCTAAAACTCTTAAAATATTGCGTGATTTGTTGGGTTTAACAAACTATTATGGCAAGTATGTTCAAAATTATGGAAACATTGTAGCTCCTCTCACTGCTCTGCTTAAAAATAATTTTTTAGTTGGACTCCAACAATTGATCAATCCTTACAAGCCTTGAAATATTCTATGTGCACAACCCCTATATCGGAACTACTTGACTTCATGAAGACTTTTTTCTTGGAATGCAACACGTCGGGGAAAGAAATTGGGGTAGTCCTCATGCAAGATGGTAGACCTTTGGCTTTCACTAGCAAACAACTATTAGAGTGACATTTGGGACAGTCAACCTATGAAAAGGAAATGTTGTATATTCTACATGCAATGGATCTCTGACGTCCTTATATATTGGGGAAATGCTTCCAAATTAAAATTGATCATTGTAGCCTCAAGTATTTTATGGAACAAAGAATTTCCTCCTCATAGCAACAAAAAAGGGTGACCAAGATTTTTGGATATCATCATGAGATCATATACAAGAAGGAAAAATAAAATGTGGTTGTTGATTCTCTTTCAAGGAAATATGAAGAATAAGGGTCCCTCTTTTCCCTCTCATTCATTGTAGTAGGTTGGCTTCAAGATCTTTGTCAATCCTCAATTTTGTCACTAAAAGGACACCTAAATAAATGTCATTATAGACATATTTACCCTATTTTCCCTCGCCTTTTTTCCATTTTTCTTATATGTTTTCTACGAAAGAAAAAGAAGACTATCAAATGTATTTTAATTTTTATTATTTAGTAATTTTTAAGTGTTGGAAAGTTGTTTTTACCAGTTTTTACAGTTTTCTATCTAGTAATTGCTCGTTCATCTAAATATTTGTAGACTAATATGAATAAAATGTACATGTGTATCATGATATATGTCTTCATAATATGGATGGATTCCCCTTGGATCGACAAAAAAATCATCACGCAGGTGCCCAGTCAATGTACGGTCAATGTTACCACTCAGGAGGAAATTCACACTATTATAGCAAGCAAATCCTCTAGTTTCAATAGTCTGCGATTTGGAATGATTTTGGATGACAAAGACATATTTGATGGACATTAATGTTAAACCATTCATTTAGTTATATCATAGATGATTTTTATCATTTCAATTTTTTTTTCCTTGTATAAATACACATACAAGTGAAGATATGAAAAATGGGGGAATATAGAAAAAACCTCTGAATTGAAGATTGTAACAATTTTTATTATCGATATAAGAGCTCTGATTTTCTCCATTTGGTTAATTTCTTTATGTGCATGTGCTAATCCTAGAGGGCCCCCCTGCTCTGGTTCATGTCACTCTTATAAATTTGTATGCATACCTTTGCTTTTTTGTAGCTTTGCATTTTGGTAAATCTTCTCACTCTTTTGTTTATAGATCGATTTTCTATTCTCTAGATTTAAATTCATATTTTATGTCAATTTTCATTTACAAGTTGCAGTTTATTTCATTAGTACATGATTCATTATCATTCTTACTATCTATAACTTTAATAAGTCAACAATGTACTACTGCAAAAGCCTACATTCATGGAGGCAACATAACCTTACAACCTGCTTTACTACGAGTGAGA
>SNQJ01S0178225.1:0-19704 GCA_010110895.2 Picea sitchensis | reverse complement strand
ATAACATGACCAAACAGCAAAAGGGTGGAAATTGGACTAATCCAAATCATGTAGTAAATAACATGACCAAACACCAAAAGGGTGGAAATTGGACGAATCCAAATCAATTAACATGATTTATACCCCACTTCATTCAATTCCTTCCACAAAAGAACACTTAAAAGCTCACAACAACTTTCAATTCCAAAAGTTCCAAGTGGGACAAATATCATGATTTGTGTATACCCTAGTCTTCAATAATTGCCGTATCCCAAACAAACAACTATCATAATAACCTTCAATTTCAAAATTGAAAGTTCGGAAACGACACCCATGTGAAAACCATGTATAAGACGAAGACATCCTTTTCCAACTCAAGTGGGAAGGATGAGAGGGATACAATACAAGCCCTACGAGTTACTTTAGCAATCAATGTCATCAAAGGAAAACACGCATCGTTATATGTATCTAGAAGAAAAATTAGAAATTGAAAGCAACTAAAGTTAATTGTCATGATTGATAGTCTTGTTTGTGGTTATACGCCTCGCCTTATCCTTTAATTCCATCAACCAAACGATAGTGCAAAGTCGTCTACAAATTTTAATTCCAAAAGCTGCCTACGTTCATGTCCGACCCCTCTCATCTTGTGATATAATTAATTAAAAGGACAACGATGGACCCATCAATCATCCACTCTAGGTAAAACCCAAATTATAGCCACAAACGTTTGTCAAAAGTTTATAACATTAAACCATGCCATTCCAAAAAAACTATTTGCGTCTCTCGATTAGGTTCCTCAATTTCACAATTCTGTAAAAGTTCGCATGTTTAACTGACTGTTCTAATCATGTTCTTGCGATTTATATGAATATACGGTTCTGATTTTTACATAGAAAACTGCATTAAATATCAATATATAAAACAAACTCAAAACTTATTATAATTCAATTAAAGAGTAGTTAATCAGGGAGTAGGTTAACTAGAGAGCAATCTTCTCTCCAGAGTTTTTTTTTCAGTCAAAAAAATGGGCTTGAATCCGATCAAATTTTTAGGGGTAGGTTAACTCAAATGCTCAGAAAATCGATCAAAGTTCTGGATTATTGATAGGAAATTTAAAAGCAAACCTTCGGAAAAACCAGCTGGAAAAGTAACTAAAAAATGGGCTTGAATCGGACCAAATTTTCAGGGGTAGCTTAACCCAAATGCTCAGGAAATCGATCAAAGTTCTGGACTGACTGGAAATTTAAAAGCTAACTGCGGAAAAACAGGCTGGAAAAGTAACTAAAAAATGGACTTGAAACGTACCAAATTTTCAGGGGTAAGTTAACCCATATACTCAGAAAATCAATCAAAGTTCTGGATTGACCAAAAATTTAAAAACTAAGCACCCAAAAAACTGTCTGAAAAAATAACTAGTGAAAAAAAAATTCTTCGGAATTAACTCACTCCCTTAACCAATAATACACAACTATACTAATTATTATCAGCTAATGCACATTCACTCATTACCAATCTACTCCGAAGATAAAGATCCCGAAAAAAACAAACTTCTGCTCCTATCAAATGCCTTTGAATCCTTATTCCCAAGAAGAACACGAACTCTTAACGGCTGTAAATATACACATAAGCGTAAACAATTTATAATGAAACAATTGTAATGTGTATATTTCTTTAATTATTATTCAATAACAAAAATCTGCACATGAATGTCACTCAGATTCTCACCCTGGCTCTCTTGAAAAACGCCTTTATGCATTTAATGATTGAACTCACCGACAATAATGGTCATAAATCTGTATGCGTAAAGTGCCCCTACGTAGCTTAGCAACCTAATTAAACATCCCCCATGCGTGTTACTCGTGTCAACGAAAATATCTAAGACATGAGACCCACCTCATTTGAATACACCCACCCACTCCAACAAGAAATCTAAGCCTCAGCCGATCGTTTATTAATACCTATACACTCTCTGTAATATCATCTTTACTATTTAAATGTCTGCGCAGATAGATAGGTGGATGTTCTGTATAGCCCTAATTTGCAGTTGCCAGAGCTGCTGAATCAGAAAAGAATTTCTTGATATGTTGTGTGTTGTTTGCGGGGATAGTCTATGAATTAGATTTTTGCCAGAATCCCAGACCTCTACACACTAATCGATTAGAGTTATCTGCCTAGCCACCAAGATTAGAAGGGACTGAACTCCTGGCCTCCAAAAATGGTGAAGTTAGAATCCCATAATCTGATAGACGCTCTGAACGTGACAGTTAACGGCTCTGGCGAGCGGATATTAGTTCTCTCACACGGCTTTGGGGGCGACCAGTCGATGTGGAAACATATTCTGCCATACCTGCTGCCTGATTTTAAGGTCATCGTATTCGATATGGTCTTCTCTGGCAGTGTCGATCCGAAGCATTTCGACTTCGATCGGTATACAGATTCACTCTCTGCTTATGCAGACGATCTTCTGGCCATTTTAGATGAGCTTAAAGCTGACAAGTGCGTGTACGTAGGTCATTCAGTTTCTGCTATGGTGGGTTGTCTTGCCTCTATCAAAAGACCAGGATTGTTTGAAAGATTAATATTACTATGTGCTTCCCCAAGGTAACAAAGCATAAGTACAATCAATTAAGCTTTAATCCCTATAAATATTTCCCTTTTCTTCCTTATGCACACATTTGTTGTTGTTGCTGTTTATTCAGGTATTTGAACGATGAATCGTATGAGGGAGGATTCGAACGTGGAGACATCGATGGAATTTTCAGTGCAATAAAATCCAACTATTCAGCATGGGTTTCAGGCTTCGTTCCTCTGTTAATTGGCGTGGATGAGCCATCTCTGGTAAAGGAATTCAGTAAAAAAATGATGAATATGAAGCCTGAAATCGCACTCGTGGTTTCCAAAGCCATTTTCCAGAGTGATGTGAGAAACATATTATGCGATGTGAAGACCCCGTGTAGCATCATCCAGACAAGGAAGGACATAGCGGTTCCATTGAGCGTGCCATATTACATGCAACGCAACCTTGGTGGAGAGAAGAATTCCGTGCACATACTTGACACAGATGGCCATATTCCGCAGCTGACTTCACCGAGTATGTTCGCAAAATTGCTTACACAGATCCTTGCAGGGTCTTGAATATCTCATATTAATGAGAACGGGGGATATATGTATTTCTCTATAGATTTTGTGTTGTATTTGCTTTTTATTAACGTATAACAACGGATTTAATGGATGTTAACAACCGATTTTATGTACCTCTGGTGAGCTCTTTTTCATGGTGTTCCTTCCTGATCAATTTCTTAATTACCAGATGGATTTGATGTGTTGTTTAACGATGTCCGTTTGCAACGCCGTTTGGGCACCCCGCACTAGATTTTCCGTACGTTTGTTATCCCATCGTCTATGTCAATCCCTAATCTTGTAATATAGATAAAATAAGGTAAATAATATATGTTGGAAGGTTGGCATCACTAAATAGAGGAGAAACAATCTTCCATGTGTTGTAGAGTAATAAGCGATCTCCTTGGTTTTTCTGTAAGGTCATTATTTATGCAAACTTATTGGCGCTTAGCCCGATATTTTGGACACAAAATCATTTGGCTTTCATGCTTTGTCTCTGATTTTTCCTTTTTGTCTGAGCTTCCTCTCCAAGTTCCCATTACAGTTTAGCTGAAAGAGTTTTCTCTCCGAGTTCGCATCAGAGTTTAGTTGAAAGAAAAATAGAATGTGGACGGATGTCAATTTTAAAGTTAAATTAAATTTTATTACTGTTAATGAATAATTTAATTATTATAGTTCGAGAATTATATCTATATCTATATATATATATAATTGGAACTTGTAACCTTTTTAAGAATTGACACATATAAAAATTAATATACATAAAAGTAGCACATAACTTAGAGTTAAAGTTTTATTTAGACCATTAATGAAGGAAAGTTATTATGTCTGCTTTATTTACACCATCAGTGAAGGAAAGTTATTGTCTTCTTGATAGGTACGTGTCTTCTCATTTCACATTGAATTCAGATGTATCTCATGAAAAGGTGATCTAGATTCTCATCAGTTGTTGAGTACGTTAGAGGTCATTATTATGTCTCCTGTAATCATAATGTTGACCAGGTAGTTTCGAAAACAAAAAGGAATTGTTTAAGAGTTTTATAAATGGTTTTTTTCATAGGGTCATATAATATTTATTGAATTATTATTTTTTATTGTTTTAAATCTATTTTTGAATGTAGAAATGGATTCAGCATGCTGAAAAATCTGAAAAACACTTTGATTTTACAGAAATAATTACTCAAATATGTGGATCTAACAATTTATTGCCTAATTTCTAGTAAATGTCCCCTGAAAAAATAGCCTCTAAAGAATCATTTGGTAGAATGTTTGGACCAGAGCAAACAAAAAAGATTAACAGAAATTGACTTCTTGTTTGTTTACCATTGTTAAAGATTTTCCATAATTTAAATTGGTATTGTCTAAACTTTTTTTTGGTATTGTCTTAATTCTTTGTTTTTTTATCAAAATATACTGAAATAGATTTTGATGAAATTATCATTTTCTATTATTTAAATTGCATATTTAAATATATAAATAGATTAACACCATGAAAAACTTCTCACATATTTAAATTATATAAACTTAACCAAACAAATTTACAATTTCAACAATTTCTAACCTAATTATAATGCGAAAAAAAACAACTTTAACCCTGTTTCTGTTTTCGTGAGTATAGAAGGTTTGACTCGTTGGAGTTCAATACTTAAAATATGAGAAGTTAGCTTCAAAAATCCTCCCACAAGTGTGCGCATCTTCCATCTCCTATTTCCGTTCCGAGACGCTATCATCTTAAGTTATAAATGACACTTACAGAACCTTTTTATTTATACGATGAAGCAATCCGATTATTACAACCTTATATATATATTCTAATTTTATGAAACGTTGTAATGAATTTATCCTTAAATTGGATATAATAACCATAAATACTTAAATACTGATTTACTATATCATGTGTTTTACAAAATAATTAAGATAAATAAACGTTATAAATGCAAAGTAAAATTTGATTAGTATTTTTTTCATTTTTATATAAAAAATTTATGGTTAGAAGATTTATGTAAGTACTGATTTACTATATACTTTGTTTTACAAAATAATTATAAGATAAATAAACGTTAGAAAACAAAGTAAGTTTTTTTTTTTTTTTCATTATTTATGGTTCGAAGATTTTTATAAGGAGATGTTTTTTCCATTTTTAAAATATTGTGAAATAAACTTTGTGATGAGATTAGTATTCAATTATTATATAAAAAATAATTGAATTTATAGATATTTTCTATAGTTTAGTAAGGGGTGATGTGTAATTTTTTTTATGTCCAATTTGGAGCTAATATGTTCAAATTTCAATTATGAAATATTATGGTGTGTTGATAATTTAGAGTTGAGTAGAATGAAATTAGTGCTATATTTCATCAACATTACAAAAATGGTATTTTGTATTATTTTGTTTGATTAAAAAAAAATTCAAACAAAAGAGTAAAACAAATCAAATGTGACTATGTAAAATTTGTAAAAATATGATCATAAACATCATTTCCCAAAGCTAATAATTTAACCAAATGAAGATTTTAATGTAGTCATGAAATTATAATTTGCCAAAAAGCATATGAGCACATTATAAATAAGGTTGTGTGGCAGCATAGTCCCTGCCAACAAGGTTAGAAAGCAAATATTGGAAAATGGGGTCGAATTGTAAGTGAAGGAGATGTTATGTGTAACATGTATATCATGAAAAATGGGGCAAAAGTAAATGACACTTGGCATGTAGAGCACCATTTATTTTTTGAAAGTATAAAACAAACTACAAATTTGTTCACAATGAAAGAAAAAATTTGGGAATTTAAATGCATTTTCCATATGGACTAGTGAAAGATTAAAATGTATGAAGACAAATTTAAAAGGAGATAGGAAATCAGTTTTATTTGAAATATGTTAAAAAATAAAAGTGTGTTACATACTACTGGAAATTTTGAAATGTATATGCCGGAAATGTTGTATGCAACATGTATATCACAGAACATGGGGCATAAGTAAATGACGCTTGGCATATAAAAATTGAAATACATTTTTCAACATGGGGCATAAGTAAATGACGGTTGGCATGTAGAGCACCATTTATTTTGAAATATATAAAAAAAAAAATTGTTACATATAAAAATTTAAATTCATTTGTCATACTGACTGGTGAAAGATAAAAATGTATGAAGACATAAATTTAAAAGGGGATAAGAAAACAATTTTATTTGAAGTATGTAAAAAAAAAAGTTTGTTACATACTACTCAAAATTTTGAAATATACAAAACAATTAAAGTCTGTTACATATTAATGGGAATTTCAATGCGTTTGTCATATAGACTGGGATTGGGGTTCCCGCGGACCATTAGAGAAATATGTATAAGAAACGGGACTGTAGAAGGAAGATAGAGTGCAATACCTGGAAAAAAATTAAATTGAAAGGTATTATTGTTTGCGTACACATATCTATTTAAGAAAGTGGAATAAGTGGGTTGATAAACAAAGTAGGATGAAATTAGTAGACTTACAGTGAGGGTACATATGAGCCCTTTGGATATTTTCTTGCGGCTGTCGTTTCATTGATTTCGTCGATGGATGCAGTTTCAATGATGTCATCAACGGCTGCTGGAATCCTGGCAACTGTCTATTGCCTTTCGTTGGCAGCCTGCTTCAATTGCCTTTCGAGCCATTCTTGAATGTATCTTCTCATTGAGGCGATGTTGATCTCATTCCGGATTTTCATGTTGAAAATATCGTTTTCTAATTCCCAGAAGTCGATAGAAATATTACACATAGCCTGATGAATTTCCTCATTCTTTACTGAATATTTGACTACCCGATCGTCAATGTGAGCTTGATCAAAGTGAAGGATGCTGTAAAACTTTTCCATAAACAAGGCCTTAAACATAGCAACCTTTTTATTGAACTCTTGCATGGTTAAGGGCAAGGATTTTGCGATTAAGTCGGGGTCTTGGAAGTCGTTGTTTTTTTCAACTAAGTCTATTCTTGACAGCCTTGTGAATAATTTATCTTCGATATGGCTTGTTCACATGACTGAATAATGAGATGCAGGTTCTTCACTTTTTCTTTCCAGCATACATTCAATTGACCGATCCAGTTTTTTGATGGAAGATCTTGTTCTCTTCTTTTTGTTTGTGTCATATTGTTGACAATGGTGCTAAAAGGAAGGACTGTTTTTAAAAAGAGTTTTTCTTCATCTTTTAACTCCGCCTGCAAACGTTTGAGCAAACTATGTGCTCTGGTTCCAAGGGAAGCTATGGTTTGTGATGTTTTCCACGACTCGGTAACCAATTCCATTCTTTTCTTGATATTGTTCTCCACATATCCTCTACAGGATGCCAACAAGGTGGAGGATACCTTTACGTTGGCTGCACGTATGGCAGACATGGCTACTACCAAAGGATTGAAAAGAAATGGCATAGGAACGAAATCCTCTTCCAATTCCTTGACCCAATCATTCATTCTGGCATTCTCAATCTCGATGCCTCTAATGCAATCATGAAGTTCTTCTTCGGTCACGGCGTTAAGTTCATAGATTTGGGACAACCACATGTTGGCAAGGGATACCTCTAAACGAGATTTTCCTTTCTTATTTTTAACATCTTTTTTCTCAATTATCAATTTTTTGGACTAGCTATCAAAAACAACGCCTTGGAACACGAAGGATTCTTCTTCGTCAAAATTTTCGGTAACGGATATGTCCATTGGACGACTATACTGGATGGAATTTTTGGGATGATCAAGGAAGAAGAACATGCTATCCAGATCAATGTCAAGTTCCATGTTCTCAATCTGAATTTTTGGCTCTTTTGCCCATACCACATTTTTTTTTCTCTTCTTCTCTACTGGAAGCTTGTGAGAACTATCAATTTTACAATGAGGAGGGTCGTTATCTCGTCCTCCATTTGAATAACTTTGAGTTTCTTTGTTTCTATGGTGGGCCATTGGAGTGATGCTCCGGGATGTTGTACTTTTTGGAGTGTTATTTGTCGATTGAACACTCTTGTCACCGAGGCATTTCCCCTGTTGCGTGTACAATTTAGTGTAGCTTTGCACTATGTCCATGTCACCAGCATCAGAGGCAGAAGCGTTTCCGCCACTGTCTCTGTTTTTGGGCAAGTGTTTTTAAAAAAAAAAATTGCCGACGTGAAGTGTTTGTAAATGTTGTTGAAAACTATTATAGGGGCTGAACCCTCTTATGATTTCAGCATATCTAAGGTTGGATATGCTAGAATTCACTGTGAATTCCTCAATTTTCTTGGTGTTTTTCAACACGAACTCCCCTACTTTCCAAGGTAGAGGAATAACCTATTTTTTTTTCTTCTTTTGCAGCAGATGCAACCAATAATTGTATTGTCGTGCTACCTCTTCAACAAACATTATGTCCATAATGTGACATGGAAGGAGAGTAGGTATTTTCATGGAGCCAAAAATTCTTATGAAAATGTAATTATCCAAATCTTCGAGTGTCCCCTTCATGTGAAAATAATTGGTTTCGTGTTCAGATATGCGGGGAGCATCTTCCCCTAACAAGAAAATTTTGAAAACAAACAAGAAGCCATTAAAAACTTCATAGAAATAGTGGGAAGCCTTGTGCTTCCACAAGGCCTGGTACCAGAACGTTATTGGGTGGAATTCGCAGTTGACTATCTTGGAGAGAGATAGTTGTGGAAACTGATAGGAATGCACTATCGCAAAAACTAAATCGGACGACATATAAAATTTATTTTCCCTTTTGAAGCTTGAGAATTGGGAACAGATTTCATGGGAAATTAACTTGCCCCAATAAAAAATGGCTTGTTCGTTGACTGTGAAATACAAAATATAAAGAGCCATCTAGGACACAATTGTTGCGGACTCTTGTCTCGTTATTCATGTAAACAACTAGGTAATTTCGCGAAATTGATTTCTAAATGAACTAACCTGCAAGCTTGTAATATCTTCAGGAACTAGAAGTGGGTTTTCCAATAAATGGGGCAAGAGGTCCAACCCATTATTATGATTTTGTAGGAACTGTTTCGAATCTTCTCCTTTGAACGTCAATGTTGGCTCCGACAATCTTATAGTCTAGTGGAATACCTAAGGTGACAAAAAAATAGAAGAGTGGTCCCGCAGTGGAATAATGCTTTTGTCTGAAATAAATTTATCGACCCACCAAGAGATCTGGTCCTTACAGTCAAAAACCTCAGGGACATAGCCTTCATGAGAAATCCCAGAGGTCCAAATTACTTGGTTCTCTATGGCAAAGGTTGAGTAATAAGAATATGCGCTAGACCACTGGAAGTTCTGATCCTCGTGCCCGAAGAGTATCACTGTATCTCCATAGAACTATAGTCAAGATGATGCCATAGGTTTATGAGAACGTTGGTTTGATCCAGATGATGGTTGAAATGAACAGTTAGAGCTGATAATGTAACACTCTGCTAAATCTTGGTTAAATACTTATGAATGGGAAAGCTCCTCGAGCCTTTCATTGATTAATGAAAATCTATATGGGTAGTCCATGATGAACTGTTAGCAGTAAAGATTACTTATTGCATATTTAGAAATGAGAAGGTGGTGGGTATGATGAAGAGAAATTAAGGATTGGAGGTTTCGTGAACATGCCAAGGCCACGGTGTGTGAACGACATTTCATGATTTTGAAATCAACACTCAAAAGGGATAATATAACCCCCACAAATCTTTGTTTAACACGCATTAATAAGAGATCACCTTGAGCATTTCACCCATAAATGACAATCTATACGGATCATGAATGATGAGTTGTTACAACTAAATGTCAGTAATTGCATATTTAGAAACAAGATATGTGTGTGTGTATATATATATATATATAATTTTTTTTTTCTTTTATTATAGACAAGAACGAAGGTGACAGAGATGGGGCAGAGAAAGGAAAGAATGACAATGTCTGAAAAGCGGTTGGATGGTATTCAAAAACGGGTTACGGGGATACTTAGGAGAGGCAAGTTTTCCACGATCAAATTTTATGTATCGAAATTTTTTACTGCAAAACATGTAAAATGGAAGAGATCATGATGGGGTAGTTCAGCGGTCGATTTGTATATTTGTGGAATTTCGAAAAAGTGGCTAATTATGAAATAGGGAAGCGATCAGGCGTACGCCTTCTTAGAATCGAGGATTGAAGTGCTCGTGAAGGGACCAACCCGACGACACAGAAATGACATTCCATGATGTTTGAAATTAGCGCTTGTTAATTGCATGCCTACAAATAAGATCTTATATATAATTGGTAATTGATAATTGCAAAGGGGCGAGTGCACATGAAACAATGACTAGGAACTAAATATTTCTTCAACTTGCCAAACCAACGATCCACCAAAGAAATTCAAAGAAATGGAAAAGAATGGAAAGAAGACATACGGGCTTGAAAATGAGGTGACAATAGTTCCACAGAAGATGTAAGGACCCAACGGTTAAATTATATTTCTCGAAAGTTTTCAATGAAAAATGTATACCGTGGAAGAGGCCATGATAGGTGGAGCATAATAAATAAGAGGGTATGATCTGAGTCCAGTTGTAAATTTGTATATCGTGGAACTGATGGTACTGTTCACAGGGCATGGAACAACATAAGTTCAATCTAGAGCCTACCTACCAAGAATTCGCAGTTGGAGAAGTGTCTTCTTCTGTGGATTGTCTATCGAGGAACTCTAATGCATTTTATTAGCCAGCCAGCACACAAGTCTGGCTATCAATTTGTATAGTGCAGAACTGTGGGTTCTTTTTGTAGGGAACAAAACTATAGAGGAAATGATTTCCCTTTTAATATAGCATCTGTGGCACAAATTTGGTATGGCTCGTTTTAGCACTTTTCCATCCGTAAACAAAGGAAATCTTGAGCTCGCCAGCCCTGGAGCCCGTGTGTCAATTTGTATATTGCATAGGTCTGAATTTTATTTGGAGGTCAGCAAAAAGTACAAGTGCAATGTTGATCCAGTCAGCGGGAAATTCCACCTATCAATTTGTATATGGAAAAACTCTGGGTGCTACTTGTAGGACACGAAACAATAGAGGGCCAATTTAAAGAGAGGGGAAGTGCTTGTTGGAAATGGGTGAATCCGCCAAGCCGTACAACAAGGCATTTTCGGAAAAAAATGATTAAGTAACTAGGAGGAGAAACTATAGGGAATAAAAGAGTGGGAAAATAGAAAGGCGGAGGGCAATTTTCATAAGCGTGAATTCATTTCAAAGAAGCCCCATTGTTGCAAAACCATCATTTTCTACTAATTGTCAACAAATGCATTGTTGAAGATTAGATTTTATTGCAACCTATACGTGTAAGTATGTTTTTGATACATTCTTCCATGACTGTAACATATTAACTTAATTATTAAACTTTATTTTCTACTAATTGCCAACAAATGCTTTGTTGAAGATTAGATTTTATTGGAACGTGTGGGTGTAACTGTGTTCTTTATACATTCTTCTATGACTGTAACATATTAACTTAAGTAATAAACTTCTTTCATTATGGGTTGTTAGCATTAAAACTTAATAACTGCATGCCTAGAAACAAGAATGAAGATTTTGTTGCAAGATTGTACATTGCTATTGCTATGTTCTATGTGCATTGTGAATAGAATTGAACGTTGGTTTGAAATTGTGTGTAATCCATTTTTTGTTTGCATAAAAGGATGGTGGATTGACATAGTACATTGTCATATAATTGTTACATGTTCCATCTTAGAAAAAATAACCTAAGTAAACACAATATCCTAGAAATACGAAAATACCGAACCTGCCAATGAGAATAGGCGTTAAATCCAAAAAAGAAGCAACAACAAAGACTCCAAGGAATTTTTTTTAATAGAAAATCCATTTAAAAAAATAAGAAAAACCCAAGTATTGTACATCTATCCTTAGAAATTGGGACCAGTTCTTCGGGCCAAAAAATTGAACATATCTGCCACAAACACAGGTAGGGGATCTGTAGTATGCAACATCCTTGTAGTTTTCTCCTTGATGAATCATCTTGTGGTGAAATTGATAGTTTTCATAAGCTTCCCGTGAGGAAGAAGATGAAAAATGTTGCAGGGAAAATGGAATAACCCTTAACTGAAATCGCTTTTTCATAGTCGAAAAAAATTTAGGGACGCAGGTTGCACGTGCAATTTTAGAGGTGCAAATTAGTCCATTCTAGGTGGAAAGAGATGAATAGTAGAAAAATGCCTTCCAATAATTAGATTTCTCAACCTCATTCCCAAAGATGTTAATTGTGTTTCCATAGAAGAGGACAGTAGTCCCGCAAGAGAAATTTTTTTTGTCTTGAAATATATCTCTGGGAGCATCAACATATCCTTTCTTTACAGTGAAACTCTTCCGCCCATAACAGACTAATTTGGAACTCTAGAATTCCTACTTTCACGCTGCAAAGAGGGTATTGCGTTCAATGTCGGTTTCTTTTCTGAAACTCATTTCGTTGTTGTCAGGACCGCCATCAGTGAGCCGGGAAGTTTCGCCCATTATGGTTGATTTCTATTTGGGCGCGGGAGTGGGAAGAGTCTCTGCATTGCCATCATCCATAGCCATGTCATCGGCCATCAAATCATCTTCTTCCGGCTCAGAATCCATGACATCAACCTCTGTGGTAGCCATGAATGCAACCGGGTAGGTTCTCTGAGCAGTAATAATATGCCTTGGAATAGTGGAACCTCTGGCCATTATGCCCTAATGTGTTTACTGTGTCTGGACATAATTGCTGCCACAAGCTAACGACAATTTTTGTTTGCTCGAGACGATGTTTGAAATGAGAATCAGGGAGGGATAATATAAGTCTCTACAAATTATGGTTTAATGCATATCAATGGAATATCTCCTTGAGCCTTTTTTTTATCATTGACAATCTCTAGGGTTTGTGTGAAATGAGTTGTCATCATTACAACTCACTAATTGCATAATTAGAAAAAAGTGTGAAGCTCGCGGTGACAACGAAGAGAGATTAAGAATTAGAAATTTCTTAAAGGCGCCAACCCATCGGTGCACAAAAATAGATTGCATCATGTTTGAAATGAATACTTGGAAAGGATAACATACTTCTGCACAAATCTTAGTTTCATTCATAGTAATGACAAATCTTCTCCGGATTTCCGGACATTAATGAAAATCTTAACGATCCTTGCAGGATGAACTACTAGCATTAAATCTTAATTATTGCATATCTGGAAACAAGTAAGAAGGCAACGGTGATGGAAAATTGCGATGAAGCATTTTACATTTCGCGCACCCGTCAAATTGCAAAATCGATTCCAAGAAATACCTAAGTATGGAAAGCGGCCGGGAGGGTTACAAAAGAAAAAGGGCAGAAGATATAACCAGGAGACGTGAAGGTCCAATAGTCATATTGCATCTGAGTGACAAATATCAGTTGTCAATTTGTAAGTCGCGAAATTTTGGTTGTTGTTTGTGCGTAGGGGAACAACATAAGGGCAATGGAGAGAGGGAAATTTGTATATCGTTGAACTTCAGGTTTTGTATATAAAAGCATGAGACACTAGGAAAAAGGGCCGAGTTAACAAAAAGATAAATCATATGAGATGAAGGGGGTTTTTTTTTCTAATTTGTAAATTGCAAAAGTCTGGGTGCTAGTTGCATGCGGCGGAACAATGGAAACGCAATGTTAAACCCGCCTATGAAGGAACCCGCGATTGAATATGTACTATAAAATATGAACATGAGATGTTATAGATCATGTATGGATCCCTCATTCCATACTTGGCCACTTTTTTGATCGTCGGTTCTCAGACTGGTGGGCTCTAAATTGGGCATCCATTGTTCCATGGTCTACAAATAAGATCCTTAATTCCGCAATATACAAATTGGCCAGCGGATCTGTGGGTTATCTCGGTCAAAATTGCACTCCTTTTGTTTCGTTTCATACAAACAATACTCGGATTTCCACAATATACAAATTGACAGACGGACTCCAGGGTTGGCGGCCTCGAGAGTTCCATTGTTTACGGATTCTAATCCCTATCAAGTATTTAACATTATCTAAAAACATTATTTTGAATAATAAAATATTAATATTAAATATTGATATTGTACAATTTAATTAGACAAGGATGTTTGTACAATATGAAATGAGGAAGTCGTCAGTCGTTGGGGTTGGTGATATAAAAGTAAGTGGAATCTGAATACGTGAATCCGCCAACTTCCTTACCAAGAAATTTTTTGAAAAAATAAGGAATACATAAAGTCTACTTTTAGAAAGTACAGACATGAGATTTTGTAGAGCATATAGTATTCCTGCATTCCATACTTAAGCCAATCTTTGGATCGCGGGTTCTCTGGCTGGTGGGCTCAAAACTGTGCCTCTATTGCTTTGTGACCTATAAATAACACTCAAGAGTTCTGCGATATACAAATTGACAGACGGACTTGTTGCTTGGCTCGCTCAACATTGCATTTATATTGTTCCCCGTCATTCAAACACAAATTCACAGATGAATTCCAAGGCTGGTGGGCTCAACCTTGCAATTGCTTATGGATGTTGATCCCTATCAACTATCTAACACTACCTAAAAATATTATTTTCAATACTAAAGTATTAATATTAAATATTCATATTGTACAATTTGATTACATAAAATTATAAAAGGATGTGAAATATATTATTTCAAAGAAAAACCAGCGTATTAGGAAACTTGCGTTCCAAAATTTTTGTATAATATGAAATAGGCAAGAGGTCGGTCGGGCTGCTGATATAAAAATGGGTGGAAATTTGAATATACTTAGCCACTTTTTGGATCGCGGGTTCTCGGGCTGGTGGGCTCAAAATTGGGCCTATGTTGTTCCATGCCCTACAAATAGCACCCAGAGTTCTTCGATATACAAATTGACAAGTGGACTTGTGGACTATTTGAATTTTAATGGCTTGTTGTCGATGTATTAGCACAAATGGACTTGGGCCAGTTTATATTCATTTTTTACAATATCAAACACAGAAGTAGTCGGTCATCCTGGTGATATAAAAGTAATTGAAATGTGAAGTCGTTAATCCTCTAACTTCCACAGCTAGAATTTTTTCGAAAAATGAGTAATACATACTAAGTATGTACTCTTATAAGGTATGGACATCAGGTTTTTATAGAGCTTGCACAGATCTCACATTCCATACTTGGCCACTTTTTTTATCACGGTTTCTCGATCTGGCGAGCTCAAAAGTGGGCCTCTATTGGTCTGTATCCTACAAATACCACCCAGAGTCCCGCGATATACAAATGGACAGGTGAACTTATGGACTGACTTGCTCAACATTGTAGTTCTATTGTTTCATGTCTTCTAAGTAACATTCGAAGGAAACAATCAATACATACTAAAGATGTACTTCTAAAAACTATGGACATGGGAATTTAAAGAGAATGTATGGATCCCTCATTCCATACTTAGCCACTATTTGGATCACGGGTTCTCGGCCTAGCAGGTTCAAAATTGGGCCTCTGTTGTTCAGTGTCCTACAAATAACACCCACATTTCCGCGATATACAAATTGACAAGCGGACTTGTGAGATATTTGAATTTTAAGGTCCTCGTGTTGATGTCATAGCACATTTGGACTTGGACCAGCTTATATTCGTTTATTACAATATTAAACAGGGAAGAGGTCAGTCAGGCTGGTGATATAAAAGTAAGTGAAATCTAAAGTTCTGAATCCGCCAACTTCCGCACCTAAAAGTTTTCCAAAAAATGAGTAATACATACTAAGTATGTAATCTTATAAAGTATGGACATTAAATTTTTTATAGATCATGTACGGATCCCGTATTCCATACTTGGCTACTTTTTGGATCGTAGGTTCTTGGGATGGGGGGCTGAAAATTGGGCCTCTATTGTTCCGTGCCCCACAAATAGCACACATAATTCCATGATATACAAATTGACAAGCGGACCTGCGGGTTGTGTGGCCTAACATTGCACTTCTATTGTTCCATGTCCTCCAAACAACACTCGGAGTTCCGCGATATACAAATTTATAGATGGACTACAGGGCCAACTTCCACACCTAGAAATTTTTCGACAAACAAACAATACATAGTAAACATGTACTTTATATGGACATGATATTTTATAGAGCATGGACAGAGCCTTCATCCCATACTTAGGAACTTTTTGGATAGCAATTTCTGGGCCTGGCGGGCTAAAAAATGAGCCTCTATTGTTATGTGTCCTACAAATAGCACCTAGACTTCCACGATATACAACTTGACATGCGGACTTCCAGGCTCTCTGGCTCAACATTGCACTTCTATTGTCTCGTGTCCTCCAAACAACACCCGGAGTTCCACGATATACAAATTCACATCAGGACTTAAGGACTGGCGGGCTCAACATTGTGATTTTTTATGGATGGTCATCCTATTTAACATTATCTAAAAACATTATTTTAAAATACTAAATTATAAATATTAAGTATTGATATTATACAATTGAATTACATAAAATTATCAAAGGATGTTAAATCACTTATTTAAAAAAAAATGAAGGAAACAAAAGATTTTCTTTTTAAATTCTATCACCGCAAGCATAACAAGGACCAATTTGAATTTTAAAGGCCTCTTGTTGATATCATAGAACAATTTCACATCGCACAGTATGTATTCGTTGATTTCAAATTATCCCAGGAGATTAATTTTACAAAGTTCATGGATCAAGAAAAAATTCTAAAGCAACAACTAATTTGAATTTTAAGGGTCTCTTGTTGATATGATAACACATTTGCACTTCGCAAAATATATATGCGTTGATTTCAAATTATTCGAGGAGATTAATTTTACCAAGTTCATCAGTCAAGGAAAGATGCCAAAAACAAGCCACATACTACATTTGGATCACAATGCCATAGAAATGATCAGGCAGATTTGCGGGCTAGCTGGATGAGATTTCCGCAAATCTCCCTCCAACTCCCAAGTGGCCTCCTTAGGGCTAAAGTTATTCCATTGCACTTTTACCTGAGCGACGACTCTGTTGCGAAGTGTTATTTCTCTCTGGTCCAGAATGCGCAGGGGTTCTGCCTGGAACTTGCCTTCTGGTTCCACCTGCACCAAGTTCCAATCAATCATATGAGTAGGGTCATCGACATACGTTTTCAACAAGGAAACATGAAACACATTATGAATTCTTAGATTAGCTGGAAGTGCAAGTTGGTATGTTACGGGTCCAATTTGAGCTAGTATCTCAAAGGGCCCACAAAACCTGGGTCTCAACTTGGCACAGTTCTCGAGTTTTAGTGAACTCTTTCGGGCTTTGAATTTTAAGTAAACATGATCTCCCACTTGAAATTCCAAGTGTCTTCTATTCTGGTCCGCATAACGTTTATGCCTGTCCTATGCCTCTCTTAAGTTCTGTTGCACCTTTCATACCATACTTTCCATTTCTTGGAGAATTTCGGGTCCAACCATGAGTCTGTCAACTAGATCGTCCCAAAAAATTGGTGTCGTACACTTTATGTCGTATAGTCCCTCGAAGGGGCTCAATTTAGCTGAAGTTTGGTACCCATTTTTATATGCGAATTCTACCAAGTGTAGGTAGTCTTCCCACTTACTCGGTTTTGTTCTTATGTACATGCAGAGCATATCTTCTACGATCTGATTTGTTCGTTCAGTATGTCCATCCATTTGTGGATGGTAGCTCATGATGAAATTCAAATTAGTATTTAGCCCTGCAAAGACTTCTTTCCAAAAAGTGGACGTAAATTTTACGTCTCTATCTGAGATCACCATTTTAGGAATACCATGCAGTCTAAAAATTTCTTTCATAAATATTTCAGTGATAGTTATAGCTTTAAAAGTATATTTCATAGGAATAACGTGTGCAGACTCAGTGAGTTTATCGATTACAACCATAATAGAATCATTATGTTTCTAAGTTTTAGGCAAACCTGTTATAAAGTCCGACGATATAGTCTCCCATTTCCATTCTGGCACTGGTAATGGTTGTAATAGGTCGGTTGTATGCTGGTGTCCAGCCTTAACTTGCTAACAATCTTGGCACCTAGCCAAGTATTCTACTGTTTTTCCGTTCATATTAGGCCAGTAAAATAGTTTTCTAAGTGTTGTTATCGTTTTTTGGTATCCTGGATGGTCAGAGTATAGTTTCTTATGCACTTCATCCAAGACTATTGACTTTAAGTTTGTTAAATCTGGAATGTAAAGTCTATTTTTAAATCGTAATAGTCCCTTCTTGTCGATACTCAGATCTGGTTTATCTAAATTTGCGGTATTGTTCTGTAATTATGCCATTATCTTAGTGTAATTTTCGTCGTTAATACCTATCGTCCTTATTCTTTGTTCCATATCACTTTTTGTAGTGTTGATATTTATCTCAAATAGCCCATGCACTCTTTTGCTTAAAGCGTCTACTATCTTATTTTCCTTACCCTTGATATGTCTGACCTCGAAGTCGAATTTACTCAAAAAGGCTAACCACCTTTCTGGCCTTGCATTAAGATTTGCTCAAAAAAGCTAGCTCTCAACTTTTCTCTTCACAACCCTTCTAACTATACATAATATTCGACTTGTGTATCATTTCTTTATGCCATAATATATTTTTCAAATAACATAATCTACATTTCTATTCTCATTCTCTCCATACTATTATGTTTGTACTTAGTACTTAGCATTAGTGTTGCGTTACTTAACCTTTTTGGTGATGCACATAATGCCGTTCATCATAATCCTACGTGATCACTAACTTTTTCTTTTATAGTGATGTCTTATTCATGGTGCTTTCTTATTTTATGTAATAAGCATTATATAATAATAATAAGAAGTTCACTTTTGAAATCTTTTTCACCTCATATCTAGTTAAAACCCTCTTTCAAGAATCCGCGTGATTATTGTAAATAATAATAACAAACTCACTTTTATTTTATTTCAATTGAGATCAATAACTTTTATTTGCTTTGAGATTTCTATTCCGTTTCATTGATTGTCTATCCATTATTTCAATTTACATAAGAAACTTTTATTTACTTTGGGATTTCTATAGTAAATTTTCTATTTCCTTTTCATGGATTGTCTATTCATGATTTCAAAACTGAGATCATTAACTTTTATTTGCTTTGGAATTTCTATTTCCTTTTCATTGATTGTATATCCATTATTTCAAGTGAGATTAGTAATTTTTATTTAAATGTCAAATTAAATGAATAAATTTAATTTTAGAATAAATATATTTGAATTATGTTTTTAAATATAATTATAAAAATATGATAGTGATAAGTTTTTATATATAATAAAAAATATTTAATTTTAAAATTAAATTTTAAAATAAATATATTTAAATTATGTTTTTAAATATAATTATAAAAATATGATACTGAAAAGTTTATATATAATAAAAAAATATTTAATGTTAAAATAAAATTTAAAATTATTTTTAATTGATTAAGAATTTGTGTGACAGTAATAGAATACTGACCTAAAACCTTAAAAAAAATTGCAAGTTAGAAAACACGGATTTTCATATAACCATCATGAATTTGTTAGATATTAATGTAGAAATGCTAATAATAGAATTAGTTACAACAGAGGCTCCTCCGTGTCCTCTACAGCTGTTATCAGATCCACTATTATAGGAAACCGTTGCTTGTGTATCAAG
>SNQJ01S0178224.1:29557-45228 GCA_010110895.2 Picea sitchensis | reverse complement strand
GGTAATGAATAAATGTTGAATGCTAATTGATGATTTTTTGTGCAAGAGGGAAGTTTTTGGAAAAAGAGCCCCACACTCATTCACCCCCCCCTCTAAGTGTGGTAGGTGTGTCCAACAATCATTTCCCGCCATCCCACTATTTTCCAAACACCCTAGGGCCTTCCCCCCTCCCATGGATACCATGACCATTTCATTCCTTTAATCCTAGGAAGTCTTCCTCCCAATGTTCACCCCTATCATCATGTGTTTGCTCAAAAAAATGAAATTGAGAAAATTGTGATTAGAAGTAGGTGTTATCCATCCTAGTACCAACCCCTATTCTTCCCCTATTTCCATGGTCCTCAAGAAGGAAGGAACTTAGTGCATGTGTCCTAATTTTTGTGCCCTTAATAACTTACCATCAAGGACAAATTTCCCATTTTTGTCATAGATGAACTTCTAGATGAACTCAGTGGGGCTCAATACTTTACCAAACTTGACATGCATTCAAGCTACCACCAGTTACGTAAGAAAGAGAAAGACATCCCCAAGACAAAATTTCACACTCATGAGGGTCACTATGAGTTCTTGGTCATGCCATTCGGTCTCTGTAATGCCCCCTCCACTTTTAAAATCCTCACGAATCATGTATTTCTTCCTTTCCTCCATCACTTTCTGTTAGTTTTCTTTTATGATATTCTCATCTATAGTAAAAATTGGCCATCCCATATCACCCATTTAGATCAATTTCTCCATCGCCTCTCCAAGCACCAACTTTTCCTCAAACAATCTAAATGTTCTTTTGGCACCTCTGAAGTTGTGTACCTAGTTCATATTGTTGGAAAGGATGGTGTAAGGGTGGATCCCAAGAAAATTGAAGCTATGCATAATTGGACTCACCTTAAAACTCTTAAAAGTTTGTGTGGTTTCCTAGATTTAATGGTATATTATTGCAAGTTTGTTCAGAATTATGGAAAATTACGGCTCCTCTCACAACTCTCCTGAAAAAGAATGCTTTTAGTTGGACTCCAACAACTGACCAATCCTTTCAAGCCTTGAAAGACACTAATTGCACTACTCCTATACTATCCCTACCTAACTTCACCAAGACGTTTGTTTTGAAATGTGATGCATATGGGAGAGGAATCAGGGTAGTCCTCATGCAAGACGAACAACCTTTGGATTTCACTAGCAAACAGTTGTCAGACCGACATTTGGGCCAATCAATTTATGAAAATGAAATGTTGGCTATTGGATCTTTGGTTCCCTTATCTACTTGGAAAGTGCTTCCAAATTAAAACGGATCACCAAAGCCTCAAGTTCTGCTTGAAATAATGAATTTCATCCCCGTAGCAACAAAAATGGGTGACCAAGCTATTTGGATATGATTATAAGATTATTTACAAGAAGGGAAAAGAAAATGTGGTCGTTGATGCTATTTCTTGGAAATATGAAGACGGAGGGTCCATGTTTTCCCTCTCATTCATTGTAGCAGATTGGCTTTAGGATGTTCAACACGAATGGTTTCAAGACCCCAAAATTTTCAACCTAATCCAAAAACTTCAAAAGGATCCACAATCTGCTCCAGGGTACTCTTGGCACAATGAAGAGTTTCTCTATAAACTTCACTTGTATTTAAGAAAACAATGATCCCTTAAACCCAAGGTTCTCTCTGAGTTTCATGTTTCACCTATAGAGGGCCCTTCAGGTTTTACCAAAACTTATGAAAGGGTAATTTTTTTTTTCTTCTGGTACGGTATGAAATAGGACATCCACACCTTTGTGGCCAAATGTCATACATGTCAATGCAATAAGGGAGAGACTTCCAAACCTCTTGGTACACTCTAACCACTTCCACTTCCACCTACTATTTGGGTGGATATTTCCATGGATTTCATTTTTGTATTACCCAAATCAAGAAATAAGTTAGTCATCATAGTGGTAGTGGATCATCTTTCCAAATATGCTCATTTATGTGCTCATCAACACCCATTCACAACATCCACAATGGCTCAAATTTTTGTGGATAGTATCTTCAAAATCCATGGAATGCCTCATTCTATTGTTTCTAAATGTTATCCCACTTTTACTATCAATTTCTAACAAAAACTATCCAGGATCTAGGGAACTCAATTTCATCTTAGCACAACTTATCATCCTAGACTGATGGCCAAACAAAAGCAGTCAACAAGTGTTGGGAAAAATATTTGAGGTGCTTTGCATATGACAAAAAACATTAGTGGGTTCAGTGGTTACCCCTAGTTGAATGGTGGTACAACATCTCTTATCATACTTCCACTTGCATCAATCCTTTTGAAGCAGTCTATGGACAAAAGCCACCATAATTTTTCCCATACATGTTGGGTGTCTCCAAAGTTCAGGAAGTTGACTACAATCTAACCATCCACATGAACATTCTCTGTACTCTCAAAGACAATTTGGTAATGGATCAAAATTGCATGAATCAGTAGAAAGATCAAGGTCATTCTAAATGCCAATTTGCTGAAGGGGATAAAATGTTTCTTTGCCTCCAACCATGCAAGAATACTTCACTCAAATCCTAACAGTGTCAGAAACTTTCACCAAAATTTATGGTCCTTATGATATTATCAAACACATGGGGCCAGTGGCCTATCTGTTAGATTTTCCCAGTCACTCCAAGCTACATCCTTTTTTTCATGTCTCATTCTTGAAGAAAGTGATTAGCACCAAATTCCACACTCAGACCAACCTACCATAGTTGAATGAAGAAGGTTCCATTTGGCTGCATCCACAAGTTGTATTGGAACATAAAGAGTGTCATCTCCATCAATGCACCATCAAGGAATTTTTGGTTTGCTTGAAAGATACTCCACCAAAATATGCCAACTGGGAACCAACTACCACTCTACAAAAATTTCCTCATCTTAAGACTTGAGGACAATGATCGTTTTCAAGGGGGAGGGCATGTTAGGGACCTAACCCTCACATAGATAGAATAATATATTTTCCATGTAATAAAGGCTGAAATTATTTAATAAGGCCTAAATATATTTTCCATGTAATAAAGGTCAGCATAGTTAGTAAGGCCTATTTAATAAATGTGAACAAGTCAATGTAAGAAAACCTAATAGAAGCTTCCACTTCTAGAAAGATATCCCTCTAGAATTTTATTTAAAAGATAGAATTAGTATAAATAAAAGTAGGAGGCATGAGATATCTTGTCTTGAGAATCATTGTAATAGAGCTATGCTCTACTGGAGGTTTCCCCCTTGAAGAGGTAAGTGAACATTGCTTTCTTTGAATAAAGATATTATTTTTTGTGCTACTCTTCTCATATTTTTTTGTTCCATTGATATATGTTGAATATTCTTGTTTTTGCCTATTATATCACATTTGATACCTTACACTCATTTTGATTCACGGGAAATCAATATCATATGAAGGAGTTATGCTTGAATTGGAATTACATAGGTGTAGCACTAATAGAATGAAGGGTTGAAAATGGCCTTATAGAAGAATGTATTAAGTGTATGAAAACTTTAGATTATTGGATCCGGTGATGGGATCAATCTCATCCAAAATCATTCCAATAATATTTATCCATAAGTTTACTCCTAATGGATAGTATTGAAGAAGGGGAATCCCCAAATTAATGAAGACAAAAACCTAGTAATTTGATCCAAATGGCCATATGACCATAATGGTTTTGTTGTGGAAATAAATTCATGCAAATGAGGATCCAAGTTGTTTGATAATAAAAGAATTATTATGCAGTTATAACACCTTAAGAAACCACTCATACAAATGTATCAAAGATCAGTACGTTGGTGTACTATGAGGTTAAAACCCTCAAAGAGGGAAACATTCCATGGCCCTAACTAATGAATCCATTTGAGGCAATATATTAAGGCAAAAGGATTGTTTTTACATATGAGCTTCCTTCTATGGAACATTAGAAAATGACCTTCCATGATATTTAATTATATATCATATACCAATTGAGTGTTAATCCATTGATCAATATATCCATTAGTATTGAGAATAATATGAAATATTGGATCACTTATGTCTATAAAATATTGTGTCTGTCAGATTAAATAAATGCAAATGCATGATAATGCATACTAAGGAAACATACTTTACCTAAATACAAATTAAACAAAGATGATCTTAAATAACTCCTAAGTGTTAAAATATCTTAACATCCCCCCTTAAGAGAAACTTGGGATATGATTAAAGGATTCACAAAGGTGACAATATAGCATAAGGAAGGAGGAATTAGAGCCTATCCCCTCTTAATGAAAACTTCTTGAATAATAAAATAGATTGAATTTTAGGAGACTTTGTAAAACAAATTGAAACTTTATCATCTGTAGGGAAAAATTTAACTTCGAGAAAATAATCTCGAATAAATTTGATGATTAAGTGCATTTGTAGCTCAATGTGTTTGTTGCATTGATGTTGAATTGGATCTTTAGTGATATTGATGGCACTCTCAATGTCACACTAGAGTGTGGTTGGATGTTACTACTAGAATCCAAACTCTAAAAGGTTTTGTTGAAGTCACATGGCTTCTTGACTAGCATTAACTACTACTTGATGCTCTGCTTCTATTAAAGAAAGAGAAAGAGATTGTTTATTTCTTCAAGCCCAAGTCATAGGTATATAACCAAGACTAAAAACATAAATTGCAGTAGAATTTCGATTATCAAGTTGATGTCCCAATTAGAATCAGTGAAACCAACCAACAAAGGAGTTCCCATTGAATTGTAATATATTCGAAATTGAATTGTACCTTGAATATGACAAAGTAAGCTGTTTTTGTTTCTTTCCAATGGCTCTCATTTGCATATACTAGGAAAAAATACCAATAGAGAAGGAAATATTAGCATAGGTATGAGTCAAATACAAAAGGATACCAACTAACTGATGGTACAATGTGGCATATACTTTAGGTATGTAGTAGGTGGCAACAAGTTTGAGTCTATATTGGAAAGGAGATGGGTTTGATTTTAAATTGTCTATGTGAAAGTGACAAATAAGGTCACATGCATACTTAGACTAGGAAAGGGAAATCCATTCCTTGGTCAACACTTGGAAGCCAAGGAAATAATGCAACTGACATAAGTCTGGTATTTCAAATTTATTCTTAAGGTTGGATTTCACATGGTTTAAAAGTTTGGGGTGACTATCAAAATAAAGAACAAGTATTATTAGGTGGTTACCTACTTTCTTGGTGTATAAATTGGGGTCAGAATGACATCTAGAAAATCTAGTGTCAAGAAGAAAGTTATACACTCTATCATACCAAGGTTGAGGAGATTGCTTAAGACTATGGAGAGATTTTTTAAGCCATCGAACAAGGTTAGAGTCATTCTAAACATATATAGAAGGTTTTTCTTGTAAATCCCCATGGAAAAAGGTACACTTAACATCCATCTAATATACCTCCCATTTATGTGAAGCAACAAGGTCCAGAACAAGGTGGATGGAATTCATTTTGGTCATGAGGGAAAATGTTTCATTATAGTCAATCCCTTCAACTTGAGAAAATACTTTGGAAACTAATTGGGCCTTATTTCTTTCAAAAATTCCATATAATGCATAATTAGTTCTATACACCCATTTACATATGACAAATTTTCTTCCTTTTGGAAGAGGTAAAAGTTCCTAAGTATCATTCTCCATTAAGAAATGATATTCTTCATTCATTGTTGTGTACCAATCTACATGGATAGAAGCTTCTGCAAATGTTTATGGATTAGGAGTCTCTAAAATTTTATACAAAAGAGAGGAGGCTCACTATAATAGTGAAGGTATATGATGTTGATTTGTAGGATTGCCAACAAGATCACCAACTGCTTCTCATGTTGTATAGACCCATCTAAGAAGAAATGGTGTTGGTGTAGGTTGATTTCCAATTGACCTAACTAGAGGAAGGTGAGAAGGAAAAGGTGGATTTTCATGTGCACTATCATCATATGAATCAAGAAACTCGACTAAGATCACTAACAAAAATGCTGGGAAGGGAAGATGGCTTATAGGAAGAAAATAGCACAAATGAAAAATTAGGCTTGTAGGCCAAGATACCTTCATCAAAATTAAAATTTCTCCTAACAATAATTTCATTCGAGTGAGATTGAAGAAGTCTGTAACCTTTTACATATTTAAAATATTTGTTGGGACAAGATTTTGGGACTAGTTTTGGGAACTGCACAGTGCATGCAAAAGAAGGAAAGATAGTTGGCAATGCACAGGTCAGTGCATGTAAAAGAAGGAATATTGTTGGAAGTCATTAGTCATTTTGGTTCCATTGATACGAGATAAGTCTTATTGTAGTTGTATAAATATATAAGGGTTTGGGGATAGATAGTATGGAATGTATGAAAGGTATGTGAGATAGGTAAGAGTGAAGAGTTATAGGGGGAGATAGAGAGATAGGAGAACAGAAAGGGAATAATGTATAAGCACAACGCCCATATTTTGTAATGGATGTTATGAATAATATAAAAAGAATTTGGTCGTTGTGGACGTAGCCCATCTTGGGTAAAACATGTTAAATCATGGTGTCTATGTGTTATAATGTGATTGTTTTGTTTATTGTGCATATGATATATGTTCTATTGCTATGAATATGTTACATGTTGTTATGATTTTATAATGGTTATGAGGACTGCCTCCTATCCCTTCATCATTACAGAAACCTGGTTCCTGCAGTTCCCATAGATACCTCGTTTGATACTTCACCTGCTTTCGGGTGATGCCAAAAGGGTTGGTATCTAAGGGTTTTGTTGGTGAATTCATGTTGAATCAAAGGTCTTCCCATTGTGTGCCAACAAATGGTTCCATTGTCGGGACTAGGATCGGTGATTAAGGGGAATGTGTAGGTCGACTAAGGAAGATATAGGACAATGGTTAGAGGCAAAGAAGTGAAATTTTTCTAGAGATCATAATAATAATCCATGGATCAGTTCGGAGCAGTGGCTACAAAGGTACGCATTTACAGACTTACATGATATTTTCTTTTTGAATTTCCTGATAGTTTTGGCTGAGTGGTTATAGAGGTTATATGAAAAGAACAAAACATTCTACACTATTTTTCCAAAAATTTGGACCCCTAATTTGATTCACCAAGTTAATACCATAAGTAATTGAATCTCGTGCATAGTTGATTTTTGGATGGATAGTGTATTAGGGGGTTATATTACTAAGTTTTATATAGATTTTTTAGTGTTGTTGAAAGAGAGATATTTAAAGGTCTATGTGAAAGATATTTGAAATCACTGTCTACTTGGTCAAGATGTTGTTGTGTGATAAGGCGATTATGAAGTTGGAATCTGATAACCCTAGTAGCTAGGTGACTTTGTGTACATAGGGGGATGGAGGATGACCAGGGGATGGTCTGAGAGTATGGAGAAGAGAGATGGAGGAAAGAATAAATAAGGAACATATGGAATGAGAATGTCAAGAGAAGAAGAAGATGCGACAAAATAAGAGATTAAAGTGTTTCACAACGGAAAAATATTTCGGTACAGTAGGAAGAGGATTGTGGCTGATGGAAAAGAGAAGCACATTGATATTAAGGAAAGAGACACTGACATAGTGCTCTATATCGAATAAATACCGTGCATAGAGGAAAAGGAACAATATCGTCAACTCAGTCTAGAAGAAAGAGATCCATTACATCCCAGTAGCCCCATAGAGGCCATACTCTACGTCAAACCCACGACCTTGTGTGCATATCCAAGGTCTGAGCTAAGATATGAAACTTTGTCGCAAACACTTGTAGTTAGCAAAGGAATGAATGATATATAAGTAAAGGTAGTCAGAGCAGTGGAAGTAGTATGACAACCTAGATTTAGCTAATGACACCAAGGAAAAATACTGTGTAGTACACAATGGTAGGGGTGGACCACACTTTGAGAATGCATGTCTTCCACAAAGCAGGAATAGAATATTCGGAACAAAACTTATTTGTCTGTGAATAAATATGGACCATGAAGCAGGTATAGGATGACGATGTGAAAATCATGCAGTTGGTGACAACATTCAGAGACTGTGCATTACTTTGGAATATGAAGTATTAGTCCACTGCACCTGCGGGACAAGCTAGAACATTGGAAGACATCAGGAAAGCCCTGTTAAAATAATTCCAGAAATAGAAGTCTGAGTCGTAATGTATTACAGAACTAAAAGAGATCAAGCATATAAAGAATGAATCGGTATGGGATTTTGATCAAATATTCAAGATATTAATCGATCGAGTGACTTTCCAGATTCCAGACGAGCAACATAGGGAATGGTTCATTACATGATTGTTACCACATATATGATTCTCATAGATGCAATAGAAGATTACGTCATGGTCAGAAGAAATAGAGATCACCATGAAGTTGGAAGCATCCTCTATAGGAGAGAATGGCGCAGGGATGGATCAGGTTCAATCACAACAAGCAACGTTAAGAATTCAGTTGCAGGAGCTTGCTAAAAGGAAGGAAAAGTGTGAAGAAGTCTGGTGTATTACATGCAGAAAGGAAGGTCATCATATGAACGAGTGTCCAACCTTTAAATATTATTTGGCTATAGGAGCCCTGAATCCCTTGGCCTCGAGAGGAGGTTATGATATGAAATATTTATAATGATGGGTCATCACCCAACCACTTGTCCTTTGATGCAGAAGTATCAGAAAACTGCCAAAATCTTGTTTTGTAGTTTTTGTAAGTTCATGGGACATGACGAAAAGGATTGTCACACACTCGATCTAATGAGAGAATGAACCGCAGATGCATACACATTTTAAGGGGAAGATGGATTAGAAGGAGGGGTACCACAATATAATACTCCAAGGGGATACAGTAAAGGAGGAAGAAAATGATTTAGAGGTTGGGGAAGAGGAAGATTTGGCAGAGGAAGAGGAATTCTTATCTACTATACATATAACCAACATGGGAATTTGGAACGAGATTGTGAGAATCCTTATACAATTTGTACATATTGTATACAGTTGGATCATGCGAAGGAAGACTGTCCATAGTTGATCACGAAGTGGTAGGATAAAAGGAACCATAATGTGTAGATGATAGCAGCGAAAGAGCGTGACGATCGACCAAGGGTAGCAACATTTATGTACATAGAAGCAAGAAAAAGAGCTTATGCGACGGAAAAAGAGAGAGACACATATAACCAAGAAAGGAAGGAACTACTATAATTATAATGGGGAGCATCGAATTCACAACCTATGTATGACATGCCTCCATCATATGACCACTCAATCACATAAAGGCCATTTGAGAAGGTAAGTACTCTGAAAAGTTTCTTAAAGAATTTTTTAGAACTAATGAAGGATGAAACTTCATTAAACACACTACATGTGATGATCAACCAATGCATGTAAGATAAATAATCACTTGTTGCACAACAAGAAGTTAACCAGGTACAACGCAGGAAAAGGACGAACATGGAATTCTGACTTAATGCGTAGATAGGAGACTATGATATGGATAATATCATATTGGATCTGGGATTTGATGTGAGTGTCATTCCGAAGAAGACATGGGAGATGATGGGAAAATGAAAGTTTAATTGGTTACCAATTCAGTTGAGGCTAGAAAATCGACACAAGATTGTCCTGATTGGAAGACTAATAGGGGTGAATGTTAATATCGATGGATTGTGCAAAATAGAAGATTTTGAAGTAATCAAGATAGTCGAAGGTAGTAAACCTTATCCAACATTACTTGGACTTGATTTGGATTTTGATAACCAAATGATTATTGATCTAAAAAAAAAACAAATGATCTTTAAAGTAGGAGACTTGAGAGTTATTATGCCATTGGATCCCACAAAAGGAAGATGATATGTGGAACCAGCAAGGGGAAAAGAACTTGATAACCTTTATAATGTGACCACGAGTATGGAGAAACATCGTTTCTTACACGTCGAATTGAGAACAAGCCCTGTCACAATGGAAACATAGGTTACATGAAGTATCTACAAGGAGATGTGCTTAGATTACCCGTGTTTTGAAATGGATTGAAGCTAAGGTATGTGATCCTATGAAGTATGATGGACTAACATATATATATTCTTTTGAAAAAAAATTTGAATTACATATATCATAACAACAAAGATTTATAGCTTTAGATATCGCATTGAAAGTGACTCCTTCAAGGTGGTGGGTTGTTCATAAGGATAGAATAGATAATTGGCAACAATATAGAAGGTTGTTATAGGTCAGGTTCAGAACATATCATATTACATAGTGCACCATGGCATGGAGTTCAGTACCCAAGAAGGAATGGGTGCACTTGTTAATACACACTCTGGATGCGATCCCGAAGAACTGGTATATAGAACTGGAAGTATGCATAGAAACAAAATATTGGGAATATTTGACTCGCAACTTCTAGGTAACTTTCAATTTTGAAGATACTTTCCCCTTCAGTAGAAATAGCTCTACATATTATCAAGAACAATATATTTACATCAAAAGACTTGATGAGACCAATACCCTTATGTAGTGCACCCAGATATTTCTGGAGAAGACCGAGAGGATGCAGACTTGAGAAATTTGCAAGTACCTGAAACTGAAGGAGAGCGCACAGTAGAGGGTCCCTAGATTGAATATGTTGTGTATGCAAAGTCATTGAAAATGCACAAGGTGAACATTGGTACCATTGGTGCATGGTTGTAAGACACTAGGTTCAAGTTATCTAACCAAAAAAACCCTTCATATACCAACCCTTTCAACATCACCTACATGCAAGTGAAGTATCACCCGAGGTATCTACTAAGACTGCAGTAACCAAGTTTATACAAGGATGAGGGGATGTGATTCCATCAACATGTTAATTGATACTTATATACCCTGTGTGAAATACTTGGTGTCTCTTATCCCTTGATTAATTGGTAAAATCAATTATACAACACCATTATAATGCAGATTGCGACATAGACCATTCATTAGAACATTTTTTATTACTACACACCACTCAGAGCTAGATATAATCATGCATAAATGGAACATCTATGAACAATCACATAAAAATACACATTCAGACACATAGTTTAACATGGTTCACCCAATCCTTAGGCTACTTCCAGAATGGCTATCTTCATTATTATTATTTGTGCAATCATCTTAGGCTTTTGCATTGCACTACAATAGATACATCATGATATCATTCCCCATACTTCTTATCCACTTTGCAGTGCAAGCCCCTATCTACAAAATCTCCCATAAACCTTCAAGCATAGACTCTCTCTCATTCTCAGCCTATTCTCTTTTTTTCAACCACTTATTCTTTCCCGTCCCATTACATATTTATACATAGAATTTAGGGCTCAAAACCCTATGAAAACTCATTATGACTCAAAATAACTCATGAAAATAGATACTTCATGCGTGATTTTCATGACTTCGTGACTGCATGCTTCTTTTCCTTCCTTTTCACCTGCATGTTGTTTTTCCTTCTTTATCTCCTTGCTTTATTTCCTTTCTTTATTTCCTTGCTTTATCTTCTTATGTGCAGCCAAATGCATTTTTACTGCACACTCTGATATTAAATGTTCCTTTACCATGCACTTTGATCCTAAATGCACCTTTACTGTGCATCTCCTCAACCCTTAGGATATTTCCAAAAATTGCATCCAAAATGCATGTCCAACAAGTACAAAAGATAATCCCAAGTTTGAAAATATTGGAGATTACTAGAATGAAGAAACTGTCAAGAAGATTGTTGATTTACTACGCAAATACCATGACCTTTTCCAAACTACATTTTCAGAAATAAAAGGGATTTTTGGGGAGCTAGGGGATATGTGGATACCTTTGAAGTCGAATGCCAAGCCAATGAAGTAGAGACTATACCGATTGAATCCAGTATATAAGCATAAAGTGAAAGCGGAAATAGATAGGATGTTGGAAGATGGGATTATTGAACCTATCACAGAGTCAGAGTGGATCAATATGATGGTGATTCAGGTCAAGAAAATGGGTGGGATCCGAATTTTCATGGATTTACAGAAATTGAATGATGTTTTCTTACATGACCTGTTTCATACCTTGTTTACAAATGAAGTTTTGGATAATGTAGGAGGACAAGAAACTTACTCATTTACTAATGGATTATCTGGGTATCACCAAATTAAGATTTCACGAGAGGATAGGCATAATACAACATTTGTGGCAGAATGGGGATTTTATTAGTATACAATCATGCTTTTTGGATTGAAAAATGTGTTAGCAGTGTTTTCTCGATTTGTTGTCGCGACTTTCAAAGAATTTATTCATAAATTCCTAGAATTATACTTGGATGATTGGAAAGTGTTCACCTTGTTAAAGGACCATATTGAAACTTTGTGCTTAACGTTGGATAGATGTAGAAATTTATAGATTTCCTTGAACTTGAAGAAGTGTATTTTTTGCACACAATTTGGTATCCTATTGGGTCATGTAGTGTGTAAACAAGGACTTTTGGTTGATCATGTGAAGATTATTGTTATTCTTGTTTTTCCACCACCTAATTCAGTACAAAAACTATGAGAAACATTGGTTCATATGGGGTACTACAAAAGTTTATTAGGGGATACCTGCAGATTACAACCTCGATGGAAAATTTGTCGAAGAAGGAGGTCAAGTTTCAATGGAACGAGGAATTTCAACAAAGTTTGGATACCTTAAAGAAAAAACTGATTACAGCTCCAATTTTAGTATTTCCATATTGGAAGAAGGAATTCCACGTCGACGTAGATGCATAATTTATATCATTAGGCACATTTCTAGCTCAGCTAGCGGAAGGAGGTTTGGATCATCCCATTTCATTTGCTAGTAGAAATTTGTCAACTATTGAACATAATTATAGTACTACAAAGTGTGAAGGACTGGAAATGGTGTATGCACTACAGAAGTTTAGGCATTATATGCTCAGATCACATTTTAAGATGTACACAGATAATTCTGCGTTGAGATACTTAGTCAATAATCCAGTGTTCAGGGGGAGATATGCAGATGGTTGTTATTATTTCAGGAGTATGATTTTAAAGTGATTATGAAACGAGGAAAATTAAATACAAGACATGATCATTTGTCACTCATATTAATCGGGGAAGATGTACAAAATGTGGATGACAATCTACCAAATGCACACTTGTTTGTTGTACATATGGTCAATGATTACTTTCCAGATATTGTTTAGTTCTTGAGCATATGAGTAACCCCACCCGACTTTACAATTGCGCAAAAGAAGTAATTAGTAGTAAATCCAACAAATTATTATCTTATAGTGGGGAATTTGTATAAGTTAGGTGCATATGCTATTCTTAGGCGATGTATATTAGAGAATGAGATGCCTATGATACTATCAGAGGCACATGCAAGAATTGTGGGAGGTCACTATGCAAGGAAAGTGACGGCTCATAAAACTTTTCATGCAGGACTTTGGTGGCCCACCCTTCATAAGGATGCTAAGGAGTTCTATAAAACCTGTGATGTCTATTAATGAGTTGGGAAACCGTTCAAAAGAGACGAGATGTATTTAATACCGCATGTTATGTTGCAATATTTTGATAAATGAGAATTTGATTTCATTGGATCGATCATGTTCAACAACACATGTATTCCAATAAAGGAAGAACACCTTCAGTAACCACTCACATAACCAGATCAAAGATCAAAACACCGATGTTTTCACATGGTAAAACCCCCATGGGAAAACATCCACGGCCCCAAACAACATGACCATTTGGAGCAGTTTATTAATGAAAAATAAAAATATTACAGAGAGATTTTACAAGAGAGTTTATCACAATCGATCATAGGAAAATGACCATCCATGCTCTTTAAATATATATCATGGACCAATCAGGTGTTAAGCCACATATCAATGGTCGTTAAGATCAAGGAGACTATGAACCGTCAGATCACTCTATGTCGGGAATATATCGTTACCGTCAGATTTCCTAACTACAAATGCATACTAATGCATACTAAAGAAACACACCAAGAAACACACTTTTACCTACTGACACATTAGACCAAGAATATCTTAACTAACTCCTAAGTGTCTAAATATCCTAACATCACCCCTTAAGAACAACTTGGGATAGGATTGAAGGATTTACAATGTTGACAAAATAGGAGAAGGAAGGAGACATTAGAGCTTATCCCCCCTTATTTACAACTTCCTGAACTCCTAACATAGATCGAAGTTTGGAAAACTTCGCTTCTGTAAGAGACTTTGTGAAAATGTCTGCAACTTGGTCTTCTGTAGGGAAAAAGAACACTTCAATAACTTGATCATGAATGAGATTTCTGATGAAATGCATGTGTAGCTCGATCTGATTGTTGCAATGATCTTGAACTGGGTATTTGGTGATCTTGATGGCACTTTGAATGTTGCACCAAAGGCTGGTCGGATGTTTCTTCTCGAATCCAAACTCTAAAAGGATCTATCGAAGCCACAAGGATTCCTGACTTGCATGTACCTCTACTTGGTACTCTTCTTCTGCTGAAGAAAGTGCAATAGCCTGTTGTTTATTACAGGCCCAAGTGATAGGTCATGAACCAAGGCTGAAAACACAACCTGCAGTAGACTTCCGATCATCAGGGTTGCTATCCCAATCTGGATCAGTGAAACCAACCAATAAAGGAGTCTCACTTGAACTGTAATGTATCCCGAACTGAACTGTACCACAGACATAGCAGAGTATCCTTTTAGTTGATTTCCAATGGATTTCATGGGGTGTTTTTATATACCGGGCAACAAGACCAATAGCAAAGGAAAGATCAGGACATACATGAGTCAAGTATAAGAGGATACCAACTAACAGACGATACATGGTGGCATCAACTTTAGGAGAAGTATAGGTGGCATTAAGATTGACTCCAGACTGGAAGGGAGAAGGGCTTGTCTTACAATCATCCATGTGAAAGCAATGAAGAAGGTCACACACATACTTAGACTGGGAAATAAAAATTCCTTCATTGGTTTTCAAAACTTGGAGGCCAAGGAAATAGTGCAAAACCCCTAATCTTGTCATTTCAAATTTCTTCTTAAGGCTGGTTTTCACATGGTTTAAAAGTTTTGAGTCACTACCACTAAGGATAAGGTCATCAACATAAAGAAAAATGATTATAATATGGCTTCCTACTTTCTTGGTATAGACATTAGGATCAGAATGGAATCTAAAGAATCAAGTGTCAATAAGAAAGCTATCCATTTTGGCATACCAAGCTCGGGGAGCTTTCTTAAGACCATAAATAAATTTCTTAAGGTGACAAACCAGGTTAGAGTCATTTTGGACATAGCCAGGAGTTTGTTCCATGTATCTTTCGACATGCAAATATCCATGCAAGAAGGAGGATTTAACATCCGTCTGATGGACCTCCCATTTATGTGAGGCAGTATGGGCAAGATCAAGGTGGATGGAATTCATTTTGGCTAGATGGGAAAAGGTTTCATTATAGTCAATTCCTTCAAATTTGGAAAATCCTTTGGAAACTAACCGAGCCTTGTGTCTTTCAACACTTCCATCTGATGCATACTTATTTTTGTAGGCCCATTTACATTTGACAAGTTTTCTTCCTTTTGGAAGAGGTACAAGATCCCAAGTATCATTTTTCATTAAAGAATGATACTCTTCATTCATTGTTGTATCCCAATATGGATGACTTGAAGCTTCTGCAAATTTCTCTGGATCATGAGTCTCTG